>JACCGJ010006921.1:0-26595 GCA_013407085.1 Atriophallophorus winterbourni | reverse complement strand
ATCAGTAAAGCAAAACAATTTGTAGGACATTTTGTCAATTTTTCAAACAAATATTTCTTAGTTGCGCAAGGCGTTCGATTCACTTGCGAAGATTCGCATCTAATTGTCTCTTCAACCTACTTCTCTGTATTCAATTTTAGCAACGTCTCACGAGAATGTGATGAGATGCGAATTAATCCTATAAAACACATATTCAAATACCGTGAGTTAAAACATACACCTAACAACTCGGTGACATTACAAATTTTACATTCCCGTATCTGTACGTGTCTGTTTCCTTTAGAATCCCCCGAAACTATTTTCATCGCTCTAAGCGTACAAACTTTCATTCGAAATTTCGACACTTATTTGTTGCACAACGATTTAATGACACCTGCGTATTGACTCATGGTAAATTTAACTGGACTATAATTGATATTACATAATTATTTGTATTCTTCTTCACGAACTAATATTTACTATGATATGATAATTGTGAATCCTCGCTTTGAGTGACCGGATATTCTTGAATACATGAACGTGATCTTCTCTTATCATATCTGCGGCCCAGTTAAACAGTCTGCATTAAGCCAGGACGGTTCTCTACACTACACGGAAGAGGTTCCGCAATCAGAAAGAACATGCTTAACACCCGCGAATGAGGAAATGTCTAAGGCGATCAATCTTGTTATAAAATGGTTCAGAAACTGTACTCGGTGAAAGCTTGGGTAAAAAAAGTTATCAATCTGCCCGAGAGAATTAATCACAGAGAAAGCCTAAATAGTTGTTGTCTTTATGACCTGCATTATGAGAGCGACTGGTACATCTTAATCTGGATAAATTGGCGAGGAGACCAGTTCGGTTGGATTTAATCTTCGCTAACAAAATGCTGAACTCGAATATTCATCTTTCGAGACCAATCATTCGCCTTTATTCGTCACACGCATATACTCCGAGTTTGTAGGGTGTATACCACATTCTCAGTGGAACTACCGTCTCTTCTGTTTGACGCAAGTGTTTATCATGGTACTGCTCACGTCAAGTGGAAATCGTTCCAGAAATAAACAGGATATATTTAGGCTCAGTAATTCCACCCTACAAACCGTTTATGCAATTTATTAAAGAAAGTTCACACGATCGTTATCCTGAAGAATGTTTTGACATCAGACCGGGATATATGTTCTAACTATAAAACATTCAATCTCCTTAGCACCTGAATTACATAATTTTAGTTCTTATACAAATATCCTATGAATCTATAGTCCTTCATTTACCAGAATATTCTTTCCTCGTGAACTGACACTAGACACAAATGGGGGGCTCTCATTTTACGCGTTTCTACATTGAATTCTTGCAGATAGGTCCAAAATGAACTCTCACATCACCTACTCTTGTATTTCATCTAAGTAATGTGCTCATTTTCTGCTATTGCCATGCATTTCTTTCGTATGATTTTGAGTTATTAAGGCGTTGCATCAAAATTAAAACACGCGCAAGTTCTATGTCCATCCCAGTCATATGGTGAATTTTAATGAAACAAGAAGATTTTCTTACATAAGATTTATTAATAATAATTATATTTACACCGCTAAATTCTACCGAATCCACAATTATCTAACAAATTCTCAAGCGTTTCTTATAACACGTTTGGAACATTTCATATCTCGAACTTGAATATATCCGCAACATTGATACAATTTGGCTGTACGTAGATCTGTTGAAAGGTGTACTTCTTAAACAATGGAGAACCTTTCATTTTGTTCATGTTTTGCAATTGTGTACCGTCTTTCTACTTTTCTCAAAACGTTGAAGCTTGACATTTCGAATACTTTCGATTTACCGTTTCACAAGCGAGTTGATCAAAAATGTGAACACGAATATCTTCAACTCAGACAACTGCCCATCTCTGCACTCAGTTCCGCCATTCGCGAATAGGGTATGGTGGGAAAATTCCGGATACCTTCTAACATGTAGTTTAACTGTAGCATAATATGAATTTCTGGCATTAATTCAATTTGCAACAACATTTTATACCAAATGTTCTACAATCGAGCATACGGCATTTTACCCTCTCCCCAAGGAAACAAGCAAACATAATCAAGTCACATCAATGTTACATATTTGAGGTTTTTTGTGTGAAGTGTACAGACTGGAACATCAGTTTGAGTTCAATTAACAAAACACGTAATTTAAATTTAGAAAAGACGATAGATCGGAGCGAGCGACGTTAATATCGGCCACCATTTGAACAAGTTCCCAGACCGCATGGAGGCATCGTTGCACAAGTCTTTGTCCGAACAGCAAACTGTCTCCACATGACCAAACGTTTCAGGTTTCAACGACGGTTGACAGTTGTTTTGCGGCGCTCGACTCACCAGAATAGAACCATAATAAGGATAGACCACTGATTTCTATAGAAGAAAGTCAACAAGATTAGCTCGTTCTTCAATCACACTGTTTAAAGACGAATCCTAAAATCACAAAAGTTATGAAAGTTAGTCTGCGATGTAAACACAATTAACATGAAAGATGTCTTCAATAATATTAATCATTTTCAAATATCAGAAACACCCACACCGAACTGCTAATCAGATTGAAATCGACACCAGCGGACAATCTCTTACTCGGCACTGGGTTCCATTCAAGATCGGGATTTTGCCGTGAATCGTTGGGCAATCGACGCACGCGTAGCATCTCACAGCGAAACCTGAAGAAGTGAAAAATTTCTCGATGAGATTTATTCACGAATATGCATCCGCATGATAGCTTTCAAACAACCATATTCAGTAGAAGTGGATTGCTCCGGTGTAAGCCCTCACCTTGTTGTTTCAAGCAAACGCACAATAGAAGCACGAGAAACAACTTCATATTAAATCTGCTGTCGTCAATCTCCAGTGAGGAACCCTTATTCATTTGCGGTATTTATATTTTGGTCTCCATCCTTACATCAATAAGATACACCCGAATACTGTCACATGACTTGTTCTAGTCAGCTTCATAAAAACTGGTGCAGTGCTACTTTTAGTAATTCAGACTCTCACTTAATGGTAGGCGAGTTACGTAATACTCAAAGTAATTCAATGTATCTCACGGTAAATTTCATCAAGCTTGACTTTAAGCAGTGTGGTGAAAATTAATAGGTGCATGTTCAAAACCAAGAAAAACAATTACATTGAACAGTATTTTAGAAGTCGCGAAACCAGTACATCAATAAAAACACATCCAATTGCATAACTTTCGAACGTATTTAATAAAAACCTTTGGAACAAATAGCTCAATAAAGCAGACATATATGCAATGTATCCCACCCAAGCAAACGAATATTCCCAACTGAGCCTAGCGCTAGGGTGAGTTTCTTCATCCCAATGCGTCACGTCATGGACTGGCCACCCGATATTTTCTCCTAGCTTCTGCCAGGCTGTGCGAATAGGGCACGGTAAGGTTCATCAAAAAAGTTCTATTTCAATTATTAGGAAATTTGATAAAAATATAAAATCTAATCAACCTTCCGTGTTTAACACAAAGAACACTTGACTCACGAATCTTCACATTCCTTTGAAGAACAACAATGAATCAAATCAATAAGATTCCATCTCATTAGCTTCATCTCGCGCGTAAAACGAAATTTAGTAAACAATTGTGATTCACACGAAAATAAATTTGAGTGTGATAGCCGAACAAGTTCCCATTTATTCTAATCGCATCCTCAACTGCCGCGCAGATTTTATTGTGAATTGGTTGTCATCAATTATGCTTTTTGAACCGTTCGCAGCACAAATTGTCTCTACTAATCAGCATATTATGTCGGGGAATTGCTGATTGCATATTGATGGCTTGTCCATTTTGATTCCTTTATTGTGGCATTTCGGTGTCCTCGTCTACAGTCAAATTTCTGCGATGAGTACATTTTTCTATCTTCCATCATTATTCTCAATATAATATCCATGTTGATCCCTCCAGAAATCCTTAGGTTTAAATGTATTTATGGAGCTTTGATGATTGACAATGTGAAATATTTGGTAGAAGCAGAGGCCACATTGAGCGTTACCGATGTAATTTTCAAAATGCAAACACGTAACATTCTAAAATAATTTTAGTGTGAAACCTCACCGCTTTTCTAATTGTTGAAAAATACAAAGTTTACTGATTCTCAATTTATTACATCACAAACATTTCCGTGCATTCAACTTTCAGATCACATGAATGAGTTCAAGATTTATTTGTGTAAAATATTTTACAATTTGTCCCGGAAAGTGGTCCCAGTACGTTATGGCGGAGCACTCAACTACATTTTGCAACCCGCACTAAACGAAGCGGTTCTTCTGAAAACGATAGTTGAAAAAAACACCGAACCTCATCGCTCTCTCACGCGAATGAGACACTTGATATTCAATAGTGCACCAAACGTTGAGGTTTATCGCTGGGTGATGCCGATTGGAGAACAGGAATTCCAAATCCATCAGCGAAAAGTGTCGACGATGTTCCACCTTCTACTCGGCATCCTCCTACTGCACATGATGTTGGCATTATTTGCGTTGTGCTTGAGCATTCGTGGCAGACGGCAAGCGAAGGATAGGAGCTGCGTAAGAATCGAACATCCATGGATGACATTTAACGAGATAAAAAGATATTCAATTTTCAATTGGTCCAAAACTAAAGGAGAAGTAGTAAGCTAGTCCACATTATATGCCAAGCTTTTGTTTGCACACGATGCTATTTTAATTGAATCCACAAACTAAACTATTTAATAATAAATTGTCAATTTTAGCTTGAAGCATATGACCCAAACAAAGATGCAATGACCTAATATTCATTGGTTTTGTTTCACGTTAGTTTGTTTAGAAAAACGCTTTTATTTCAGAACAAAATCACACTAAAAAGAATTGTTTTGCGGTGTAATCTTTGGGGCACCACGGATCTGAACTTGATTGCAATTGTGCAGATTTTTGTGAGCTGATTCTTAACTTAGAAAACATTTCCATATAGGATTGACGTAGCTGATCCATTTAACAATACACGTAACACTTTAATAATAACATAACCCATAAATATTGTTTCATTTGCACCCATTTAATTAAGCATCGCCATAGTTTCTTGTGAAATACAGTCATCAATTTGAATTTTCCTATTCATCTCAAATACCTTCAAATACGGATTAATCGAACACGTCTACATATCTTGTTTCTAAAGCGAACTGTTAGTTCATTCCCGATTTTCAACGCGCTTCTTCTATTGATGATTTTGGCATCTGTGATGGTTTTCACCGCGATCGTAATCATGTCTAACCAGGCATTGCAGTATATGTCCATCGATAGCAATCAAAAATCAAGTTTATTGAACCTATTTAATGAGGCGTACATTGAATCGTCAAATTTCGCACAAGAATTGCCTTTACGATTTCAAAGTGCGTTTCAGAAAAGTCAGAAAATTGTTGGCCCAAATGTTACTGTGAGTTTTTTTACCATAAAATATTCATAAAAGCCGCGATGATTATCATCATATTTGCAAAGATCGAAAACACAAATTTGTTCTACAAATTCTTAAGTGAATATTCAGTACAACTAATAGGATCTCCCTATGAATTGTTTTCTAAAAGATTCGTGTAGAATCGATGATAATCGGAGATTTTTTTCCTTAAAGGTTTGAAAAGTGGTTCATTTTCCAACACTCAAGAAGCCTGTAGTAGAAGGAATATTATATTTTCTTCACACGATGTTAGGAAAAAACGGACAGGACAATAAATACTTCATCGCATTAGCCGAACTGCGTACATCGGTACAGAATTGCTGTCACGTAGCATGCGTGAAGGGAAAATTGTCCTGTCCATCAATCTTTTACACGCTCAGATGTCCATTCGAACTCACGAAAATCTGTTACAAATTTACATGTTGGGGCCACCATTACTCAGGTTTGATGCAACAAACCAAAAAAGTCGGCAAGAAAAATATTTTGCCTCACATCGTTTGTTTTTCTCATAAGATTTCGTTCACAACACTCCACAGAGAAAGATTTATCATGGTACATTACCCTGTTTCATCTTAATTATTCAACATTTCATAGAATATATTCTCACACTTATTGTAACATTTGTTATATCTTTCTCATAATACAATTTCACATTGTGTAATAAAGCAACAGTTCACTTCCGAATTATCAGGTTATCTTTCTGTAATCTATTTTTCCCCAATGTTTAGAAATTCGAAGAAGCATTGCGCAATAACACAACCGATTACATTCAAAATATGTTGCGAATAGAATCCCTTGGCCCGGACTGGTTTTTGATGCAAGAACAAGTCCATGAGGAGCTCGGAAGCCGATTGCTACAAATTCGAGCTATGGTTCATTCGTTGCGGGAAAGTGCAGTTTTGTATCTAGATGCGTTCGAGCGTCTCAGCTTGAGCTTTATCAAACACCGTACCAGAAGCGAATATGTTTCCAATCCCGTAGGTCTCTTTTCATTTGTTGGAACAGGCTTTTCTTTGTCATCATTTATGCTATGGTTTCGAAACCTGAAAAAAATATAAATTACAAATGCATCTTCACATATTATGCAATGCTATTGCTTTGCCGTCCAACGAACTTTCGGAAGCTCGAAAACTATGAAGTAACGTCCCTTAAGGGCATTTTGTTTTCATTCACTGCCTCTTAAATGGGAACCAAATGAATTCAATTATTTTCAGGAGCGGAACATCATACAAAAATAAGAAAATTCCGATGTGACTAAGCCTTCAATTGTTGACTAGGTGTTGTTTGTTATTAAAGTTCAGTCTTCAAGCTTGATGAAGTTATATTCTTCATTATTCACATGTGAGATTTTGTGTAGTTCTTGCCCATTAATTGAACTCGTGCTGACTTTCACTGTGAACCTATTTGGTTATAGATTATTTCTTAATAACTATGCTAGTCAATTACACGTGTGGCTTACTTGATGATGATTTCCAGAAACAAGCCCGTAAAAATTATTGCGCACGTTGATTTTAACCTTCAAATTTTATCTTGGATTAGTTTTGGGAACCAATTTAAGCCCGGAAAACTGAAGCGTCAGTACAATCCTTTCTGGATTTCGCATTTATGGCTGAACAATAGAGTATTAAATTATTATCATGACCAGCCTTGGAGTAACGTTCAACTATACAACTCCTAAACTCCCGACGCTAAATTTCATACAGAAGCCACTAGACCAGGACCGGTTGATCCATCGAATTCAATTACCAAGAAATTTCGCACGCTTGTTCACAGACTCAAAAAAGATTTCGCAGCACTTGGCAGAACTCAAGAGTGAAATAGGAAATTTTACACGAAACGTAAGTGTTTATATGCTCATGTCGTATAAATTTCTCCACTAATAATATCTTGCGTTTCTTAGGTCCCACGAAACAAATTTAATTCGAAGTACTACAAAGAAATGAACTTTTTCGCGACACACGTTGATGTATTTGCTCAGTATGCTTCATCTTCTCTCAAAGAAACCAAGGATTGGATTGCCATCAGGCTGAGTACATTTTCAAAGATCGCAATTACCATTATGATATTCACACTGATGGTTGCATCGTCTTCGATCGTTGCTATCGCTGGGTTACATGCAACTTACTTAATTTGTGAGTTCACCAAGTCAACTTGCTTGTGTTTTGTAAATCATTGGAGCGTTTTACTTATTTGGATGCTGAGAATTGAAAACACAACATTATTTGGTTCGTCTGTAATATTTGCTTTTTGCACACAACGCTAATAAATTTTGTCCTTTGAGTACTTCAATTTTCGGAAGTTTCATTTGGATATGCTGAATTTGGCAGTGACGAAGTCAAGCAACTGAGAATCTAGAAATGAGCTACGTCCAGCGTCCCAGTTTGTCGTGTTAGATGGATTTGTGGAAAATTTAATCTCTCAGGTTTTGACTTGGATAACATGACTTCAAAGCATGCAAATCATATTAATCACGTTTTATCATTATTTTTTTCAACTACCATTTTTTATTTGATTATTAATAAAATTTTCGAAATTCTAACCAATCCTTCATTTATTTAATGGAGGTGTATTTGGCATTCCAGGTTCTGAAAGAAACACAAACACATCCACGACAGATCAGTGGCGATGGATTAACTCGATTGCGATTATCGTCAACTTGACTTATCCGTTTTTCATCGCGTACTGCTTTGCTGCAATTATGTGCACACAATGGGATTCGGAGGTTTGTGCAATATTGGAAGATGCCAGATCCGTTCGAATTACTGACAACATCATCGAGTCTTACATGACGAACATTTGGTTGCAAATGCCACGGAGCTCTGAGAAACAAAATAAACTCCGTCCTTCAGGGTTTCGCAGGATAATGAGCACGATAATTGATGATTGCAGTAAAAATTCCAGCTTGGGATTCTCCAGCATACTTCAATTACCATACAGCTTGATCACCGTGCTTGATGAAGATGCCATTCGTGGAGTGATTAGGTTAGTTGTATTTGTTGGCATTGGTCCATATTTAATAAACTGTTTATTTATCCGAATATTATTGCATTTACTCTAAAAACGCCCATTTGTTTGATTGGAATGGCGTTAAGCTATATAACTAGGTTGAATTGAAATAATATATCCATTTGAGCAATCGGAAAATTAAAATTGAACGTTTTAAAATAATTGGAACACTTCCGTTTCAATTTAGGGAGGATGTTGAATGTTTGCAGAAACTTGTCGCCGGAACACTTGAAAAGGAAGAATTCAAGCAAATTTCGGATTCGTTAGCAGTCAAAAAAATTGAGGTTTGTTGAAAATGTCGTAACCACCATTAATTTTCATACTTTGCACCGATTATTAATTTACCAGATATATTTGAAGATTGATTCAATAATATTTACAAAGAATTTACGAAGAAAAAGTGGTATAATGTAATACGAGCATCTCACAAATTGCATTTAAAATCATTTTCGAAGAAAAGAATCAGAAGAAAAACAAAATGTCTAATTCGTGTTCATGAATTTTTAGCAATCACAAATTACGAATATTATTAAATAAAACATTTAGGTAATATTGTGTTTAGCACTAGGGATTGCAAGTCAAGTTGCCTCGAAATTGGTCGTCAAATTTGAAGGAAGCTCCTCGGGAAGACGTACAAAATTCTCTAAATTGATTGTCGACATACATTTTTGCTGTATTTAAAAATTCGCAGCTTTATTCAAAGCCCTGACATGAGATCATGATTAATTATTAATTAATTCTCAAACTGCTTTGAATTCTGCCGATGTTCTTTTCTTAACTGTTCGTTCATTGCAATGTAAAAATAGCAAACAAGACAACTGAACGTGCCGCAAAAAGATATGATAGAATTCATTTTTTAAATCGATAAATCTTTGTTAACAGGAAGCCCTTGGAAATCTCCGACCAGAAACGATTCTCGCAGATGTGGAAAGTTTGAATATTGATGTGAACGGAAAGCTCTCATATTATTCAAAAGAAATCGAGCTTGGATTCAGTAGTACGTTGGAGAAATATACGAACATGATCCAGCGGAGTTTGGATTATGAAAGTCGCTTGAATGCGTTGAATGGGTCGTATATTCAGATGCTCAAAGGTCTAAATTCGAAGGAATTCAAATTCGTGTTAGAAAACCTTAGAAAAGTGAGAATATTATTTATTCATTTACATCAATCATTCGATTTTTCATTGTGCACGAAAATTAATTAATACATCTTTTACTATTGATTTGCACATTCGCCTTTCTTATAGCTAACCGAATATCCTGCAAACGAAATGATGCAATATATATTGAAAAAACACGAATCAGCCATTGTTTCGCAACGCACTACTCTTTATCAGCTCGGATTGTTGCCGATTCTACGAGAAATCTCAAACTGCACTCGACTGCATCAGGTATACAAAATGCTGTGGTCTCCATTATGCGGTTCCCAAGGTTGGATAAATCAAATCGGTTCGCTTTCCTTGGTGGTCCTGATCTTTTTCATTACACTTGATTTCACGGAACTGTTGCTCATTGCAAAATATTTATAATCATTCTGGTCTTCAACATGGACGGTTATTTATGCATAAATTATATCATACTGTTCGACAAGTTACGAAATAAATATTTTTGCTTTCATTATATTTTCGTTTGTTCAGTCGAAGTGATTCCCTGTAATAAATAAAATGTTGTTTGCTGACTAGATTTATTACGAAAACTTAGGCATATGAACAAGATAAACAAATATATACGTAATCAGGAAACAAATAATTAAATTAAAACGGGATTGATTTCCAAAGTAATGTGTTGCTCACATTTCCCGAACCTACACTACACTACCGGATTCTTGCTGTTTGCTGTCATCAGGTGGAGACAGTAAGATTATTTTCAGTGAACCTTGAAACAGGGGATAAGTGATTTCGTTTAAAAAAAATATCGAATGGAAAAAAATGTAAAAATATTTTAAGAGTGATCAACGTTGTTTTTGGGATTTCACGCAGAAACTTATGATCGCTTGACTGACTCATCTACCATTACCATTCCTGTCATGATGAAGCCACGTTGAACTAAACTGTATTTCATCTTGGTCAATTATCACGTGTTGACCTTGAAATTGGTGCTTTTATGATTTGCTCGCGATTTAACACTATGCGGGATTATTCACATGTTGACACATGTCATGCATGTGAATCCATTCGATGAAGTCCTCGGACATCGCATAAGATAAACAGCACTGGTTTAGACAAGATATAGGTGGTAGGTTAAAATCGCCAAATATAAGAACCTGGGACCCAAGCGTGCGCAGCAAACTGAATTTGTCAAGCAACTTATGGCATTCCTGCTTGAGGGCTTATGGTGTTTTCATTATTGTATATTTTATTACAATAACCCCGCATATTTCATTATCGTTTTGTTTTAATGATACATTTAAATATGTACACATTTTGAATATACGATTCACGCCGCGCTCGTATTCTGCTTTGGGACAAGTATATCGCGTGTGACTGCCTGGGATTTGTATGCTGTTGTTCGTTGCGAACTGTGTTCCGGTTTATTGTGTTCAATAACCAGAGACGTACTTTGTTAGTGGTGAAATTTCCGTTGGATCTACCGCTACAGGCTCATATAAGCGCATGCTATTACCATAGATTGCTTGTAAGGTTGAATGAGACATGAGCTAAGTTTGACGTTGTGCGTGCTAAGCCCAACGCTCGATTCTGAAGTTCGAAGACCTAGTCGGAGAAATATCGCAACACCAACCCCGTTGAATGCACCTGGTCTGTCACATCTGACAACAAAATAACTGCTAAAATTTGCGTCAGGAAAATGATCAGTTGCAAATAGCCAGGTTTCGGTCAGTGCGCTAGGATTAAGAGTGGAATTTCAGGGTCAATGCGATAACTAAAGTTTCCATCCACACACCCTCATATCTGTCTAGTCCTGGGCAACCTAAAAGTATCTTAGCCCATGCGGTCTCTGACTGTGCGGCACTTTGCTTGTATCAGGCTTGTGCTTTCATATCATCTTGCAAGTATTACAATACTTTTCTACATCAAGCAGTTTTAGGCGCTTGTTGGCAAACATAATATAGAAAATATTTTAATAGTGAGTAAAACAATTAATTTCACGGACGAAATAGAGAGCACGTCAAATTTTTCCACAGCTTTTTCCGTCCCAACTATTTCGGAGCACGTTTCTCTTCGACCACTTTGCTGAACTGATGGAAGTTATTCAGACCCAATGTGCCTAACTATCCTGTGATTATTCCATTAGGCTTTTAGCTTTTTCGCCGCAATACACTATCGACTATAGTTATACACACTGCCACAGCACCGTAACCAGAAATTGAAACTCCGAAACGTGTTAGATGCCTTTAATTGAAATTTAAGGCTTTTATTTCATCGTCAGTGGAATTTATACTTGACGATTGGTGGCTAAATTGCCAATCGAGCGTCCAGATTATGTTTAGATGACATGCCACTAGAAAGGGCCAACCACTTTTCAAACTGTTTTTCAACAATACTTTCTGTAATAGAATAATATAATGATACTGTATATAAAAGGCTGTGTATGGCAGGAAGCATAACGGTCGAATTTAGAGGGTAAGCTTGGGGTGACCCCAACGAAGCCTTTAGAATAAAACGAAGATCAAACGCCTTGAGTTTAGAATGAGTTATTTCTGCCCTGCATCCATCGACCTTCCTGGTAGAAGTATGTATGCGTGATAGCACAAACCTGATGCAGGCAGACTGCTGCAAAGTCATAGACTTCACATGGCTAAGATGTTAAGCCTCAGCATGTGTGGCAATAACTTTATCAAGTCATGTTTTGTATTTAACCCACCTGTGGCGGTTTGATATTTACACTTTATCATCCATACGAATAGTTGCCAACCGTTCATTTGCCATAACACAAACGTTGCATTATCACAGCTACGCAATGTGATCGGTTTCATTTCCGATAGATACTGAAATCGAATTTCATCTCTACAAAAGACTCCCTCTTTTATTCGTTCTTTTGCATCCCTTATTGACCCGAAGCTCAACAATTTCTCGTCGTTTATCTGTCTAGGCCTGGGCAACCTGACAGTAATATCGCCCACGTGCAGTCTCTGACTGTGCGGCACTTTGCCTGGATCAGGCTTGTGCTTTCATACATACATCGTTTTGGTGAAGCCGGTAAGTGTTCTTCCGCGGTTGTTCCGTCTAATCAACCGCCTTGTAGACACACGTTAAACTTCGACAACCGCTCGTTGGTTTTAAAAATCGCGGTCACGAATGAGCCAACACATTGGGTTGTCAACTACTTGTTCGCATTGTCGGCCCAAGAGCGTTTGGGTGATAGAAATATTGAATTCGTGGATTATCCACCTACGGAGGACATCCTCAGTGAAAATGTGGCGACGAAAAGTGAGCTTTGGTTATGGGAAAGTCATATGATACGGGAATCATTTTGTTCGTCTCTGTTCGCTTTTACCACGTCTCTTTGTACTTCTGCTCAACGTTTCACCAAATGAAGATCAATATTGTACTAAAAATTCCTAGTTTTTTTTACAATACACGTAATCGGGTATACCGAAAAAGAGATCCTTTGCTCGAATTAGGCGTTTCAAAATTGGTTTCACTACAGTTCATGGTTACTCATGCGGTTGTACTGCATGGATGTGAAATCATGCAGTACTTCTGTGCTGTGCGGTTAACATGGGGCATGCTGAAACACACTGAAGTTTCACTACCATTGCTATTTCTATGCCTGCTCAACCTGACAGTGCTTAGACCGCGTGCATTCTATGACTGTCTGTATCGTGCTTGGGCCTTTAATCATATATACATACATGCGTATGCATGAAGTGTTGCACTGACATAAGATGCATGTGTGCTAAAATAGTGTCAGGTTGCTGGCCCTAGAGAGATATCGAAACTAAACTTATGATGATAGTGAGACTCCATGGTGTTTCTGAATGCAGCTCAGTACCGGTGGCCAATCATTTTAGCACGGCGTTACCGTTTTTCATCCCCCTTTTTATTGAATAGGGCCACAATTTCTGCGTTTCTCATGCCTCATTGTCAGTACACAGTGCTATTAATTCAAACCATATCACTCATATTGAACGGCAACTGAGCAATCAGTTCAATGCCTGTCTAGATTTGAGTAGCCGGACAGTATCTCACCTCTTTATCTGGACGCCAAACTTGTGCTTTTATGCATATACACAAATCTACTCCAAGTATGGAAAACAGACAAGATACACACGACCGGTTTCGGCAGCTACGCACCCGACATACAAACTTTGACACATTCATCCGTTGGGTACGGCACATTCACCCAATCGCTCTCTTGATCCAATCATGCATCCGCAGCTTTTTGGATACTGAGTCTAATTTCATTCCGATAGTCATTTGCACATCGTCTTGACACCTTATTATATCGTTACATACAAGGACATTTTATTTTTCTCTCGTTAAATTAATTGACCCTGATGAATTTCTCTACCCCCAAAGTATCCACCCGTCGTTCTGGTGTACACATCACGCTACATTTATCTGACCCACCTAATGCGTCAACGCATTCATGTAACATTTTCGGTTCCATGTACGTCATTTAGTGATCGCCCTACAGGCCTACATGTCTAATGTAGCACCCACTAGACTTCTGCTCAAAACGTCCCAGTTTGGCTTTGTTCTGTTTACCATATCGTTGAGGTAAGAACGATTGGTAGAACGCTACGACTGTTTCTACCAATTTATCCCTTCATCCGTAACACCATGTAAAGAAATTTGTATTGCAATCGGTTAGATCAGTTTTGCGTAACGTTTTTGGTTTCTGACGCAAGCCTCGTCAGACAAAATGTGAAAGTCAGAGCAGGGAATATGACAAAGTACCACTTCTTTTTGACCTTACACGCTGTACGTTTGTGAAGTCACTCGGGCATGTCCAGGTCCCAACGTGATATTCCAATCAATTGGTTACCTCCAATGCCTCAATTGTTTGCACCTCATCTGCGTGTTGATGTCCCCGGAAGCGGTTCAGTATGGCATCTTCTGCATCCAGTCTGATGTGTGGTCGTACGGGATCACGCTGTACGAGATTGTCACATTCGGCGTATTCCCCCACAGCGAGATGAGCGATGTCGAAGTGGTCGAGCGAGTTAAACGCATGGAATTCAACATCGCCGATATTCTACCACACAGAACACGATGATGTTAGTTCCGATTGCTGATGTCTCTGGTGTGTGTTATTAACCTGTCAATAAGCTGATGATAAAGCAACGTCATCGTGTATGTTGTGCTGGCTGGCTCCAAGGGTCGATTAACCGGTGACATTGATGTCTCGAACCACGCTAGCTCCCCTTACTCGTGATCTAGTCGCATTCTCACCTTCGAAAGGCTCAGACGGTACAACGTCTCCCTGGGCATGTACACAGCTGAGCTCCTTGTCGCCGACACCAATTACGGCTTGGTTCACGTTCCAGGACAAGCTTTGTGTGGAAAGTGGCCAAACTACTGCACACACTCGCTTGATACGCGTAGGTTTTGAAACGATGCTCTTGTGAGTGTTTCAGATTAATCAAGTATCTCGATTTTAAAGGTTTCAATCACATCCTCCGGTCAGACGCATCGGCTTCTGTGCAAAGGATTCGCGATTGTGATCGTACGACCTACGCAATTGTCTATGAGTCCAGTGATTAGCGAGGCACTGCTCCTGGAGCCTTCTAGGGACTGACCACGGTCAAATCATCTTCCGGTCTGTTGGTGGATCTCTAAAACTACAACTATGAATACTTTCTTTCCGTTTGTATAATTCCATCTTGACGTACTACCCACGAAGCTGTTGTGTACATTAAACGCTGTATACGAGTTAGTTTTTTACCACCGGACACCTGATATATCTGAAAGGGTTCACTTCTCTCTGTGGCATTCTCGTAGCCTTCCGTTTGTAGCTGGCAACTAATTCGTGAATGCTGTCAGCACCAGTGGAAGAATCGTCCAACGTCAGTGCACGAAGTGCTTCAACTTCTCTACGACTACCCCGAATGCGTACGCCCCTTCCTCGCAGACGATCCCCAAAGCCGATCGGTACGGCTGAACAACTGCCGGTACGTTTATGGTGGTCCATACCGACCTCCTAGCTGGAAGAATTTCAAACAGCCGCGTTTCTGTTTCCCCGGTTTAAGTTCCCACCGTCCGGATTTGAGTCGGAACGCGCTCCACTTCGTGATCCCTACCTGCGGGTTGGAATGAGTCTGGTTTCCAGTATGCCGGCTGTTCCGTTGTATCCGCTACCGTCTTCACGGTCCAGACCTAGTCGGCAAGCGTGCCATGAATTCGGAGCTGTGAGAGACGATGATTCCCTCGGTTCATACAGTGACTCCCGAATAATGAAGCACCACACTTGGGGGAATAGAAATTTTACTCAACCCATGTTTACCGAGGAACAAAGCTTGTTTTTTCGACATTGTTCTTCCAGTGGCGATGAGGAGCGCCCCGTGTCTCGGTTAACAACAAACCCTCCCGATTGAACAATTCTACTAAGGGTGAGTGAGTTTAAACGAGTTTAAAAAGATGTGCTTTTGTTCTGGTGATGATGCTATTGAAGTGACATATGAGCAACAATAAACTAGGTTTAATGAGTAGATCAGAACCAGCAGTGCAGTTCTTTTGCGTGCGAGATAGAGAGATAGATGGATAGATAGATAGATAAGTGGATGGATAAATAGATAGATAGATAGATAGATAGATAGATAGATAGATAGATAGATAGATAGATAGATGGATAGATAGGTAAAGAGATAGATAGATGGATCGATAGGTAGATAGATAGATGGATAGATAGGTAGATAGGTAGATAGATAGATAGATAGGTAGGTAGATAGGTAGGTAGGTAGATAGGTAGGTAGATAGATGGATAGATAGGTAGATAGATAGATAGATAGATAGATAGATGGATAGATAGGTAGATAGGTGGATAGATAGATAGATAGATGGATAGATAGGTAGATAGATAGGTAGATAGGTAGGTAGATAGATAGATAGGTAGGTAGATGGATAGATAGATAGATAGATAGATAGATAGATAGATAGATAGATAGATAGATGGATAGATAGGTAGATAGATGGATGGATGGAACGATCGATGGATAGATCGTTTAGTCCGATTCCGTTCAATTGCCCAAACTCAAATTTGATTTCAGCAAACCCTTTAACGGACCACACTGGAAGGACATTCAACCCAGCTAAAGACTTTCGCATCTGTTCCTGCTGCGGCATATTCAATCCCGGTTATACTTCTCTACTCTAGTTCATCTTTTTCTTATCTCCCCCCCAAATGATCTCAATATAATTATTTTATATTCATGACTGTTTTGTTCAATTGGTTTTCGGTTGATGCGTTTCTCCGCAATGTTGAAATGCTGGCACACGCTCGAATGATCGTTGCCTGACTAAATTGGTCGATATGGTTGAGCACATTGTACGGGTGAAAGTTCGACTCATCAAGGTCACATCCATCGCTCAAACGCGTGACCAAGAATGAAACACGCTCACCTTTTATACGCCAATCCCGTTAACACAACTCTGTTCTTGACCTGTCTTTGCCGATTGACAATCGAGTACGACATCATCCTCGCAGCATTACACCGGTAGCGAGCATCAAGCATATCATGAAAACATGGGGACGACTGAGACCTCAAACGCTACTGAAGCTGTTGTAGATTAGGCAAACATTATCTTGGATTAGGTACCTACACATCGAATCAAACACGCTTTCAAGCAAGTTCTGTGGACGAGATCAGCACGACAGTTTCCTTGCGGCTTCCACGTTCGCATCATAACCAACATTCCTCGCCTCTCCACTTGACAATATGCAAGGCTGATCAAACACTCGAAGAAATTGACTAATACAATATCGCAGCTGAACACGATTTTTGCGCCAGAGTATTAGTCCATCGCGAATTCTGATCTCATGGATCCAATCTGGTAGACGAATAACTCAAATTGCAGCTAGATTAAAATTCAAAGTTTTCCTCTGCTTGAAGCAAGTCAGAGGTCGCCACCGTTAAAACGACTGAAGTGACTAGCAAATCCGGGTTAGAAATACGATGATATTCTGTGCCAAACAGTGTCCTAACCAGCGAAGTCTATGCATGCTTACTCCAGCGAAAATCGAAGACTTCTTTATCTCTCAGTCTGCAGATTTAACATCCGTTCAGCAGAATCGGGTAAACCGTACCCTTATAGACTTTACTCTCATGCACTATAGATTAGCCTATTTGATGTCACCAATAAACTGAGCTACAAGACGCTACGGTAGCTCCAGAAATGGGAGTCACAATAATACTGCAGTCGCTACTTGATAATCGTTGAGGCATATCGCAGTCTTGGTCGGAACAATTTCCTGCCAAAATGTTTCACTTGGAAGGTTCAAAGGGCAGGCCTAAGGATGGTGAGCATCAGTATACGAATCAAGTCGAATGCACAAACTAAATCGAAAAGCATCAAATCTGAATGCCCGGTGTCGTGTTGCCTGCGTTACATACATCCGTTATAGCGTGGATTACAAAATTGAACAAAAATGTAGTAATTGGACACATTTGTCGGACCCCTTACGAGATTTGGCTGACATGCTATCGTACACCACAACGCCCCCAGAACTAGTGGAATGCAGCTCTCGAGAAATGTTTACGTACTTTCTAGGAACACCATTGTGTTAAAATGTATTAAACAATGCGTTTTTATCGACCGAATCAAAGGCAACCTTACAATTAAATAACGCTAGTAGTTTGCTTATACGTGTAGCGGTGTTTTCGTGAATGTGATCGATACATCTTACACCGGGACGAAATCCTGCTCTATCTTATGTAATTCCCTGTGTATGGTAAGGCACTCATCTCTGACTTGAAGTAAACACTTCTAAAGATAAAATAAATGCAGGACATCTACCCTGTAATCAAAGGGGCTGCATGCTTCTCGATCGCAGATTATCGTCTTGTTACAAATAAATTTCACACCGATTAGTGTGTAATATTTAATTAGGTGTATACCGTCAATTCCATCTTGAGGATTCAAAAAAGGGAGTTCCCAATCCCGAGTCTCAGCTGCAGACTGGTTGTCATCCAAAAACGATGCCCAACACTGGTGAATTATCACATTCAAAATTGTAGCCAATCACTGCGCAGACATTGCCGTAGCCATGGTGACGTAACTATACAGCCGTATTCCAATCATAAATAGACAAATGCGGGTCGGTTTTGTCTTCAATCGCATGAACTAGGTGAGTTGATTGTTTAAAGTGCACATTTGCTTCAAAAAGATGTCTTAATTAGCTCGTGGACCAAAAAAACCTCTATGTTACATCATTGACCGAGAAATCGATATTGTTATAGCGGGGATATCCTTTTGGGTAATACTTATCAAACTCTACATTAAGCACGCATACTAAAACCGAAACGCGGAGAACTAACACGATCGATATCACGCAATAAACGGATATCAATTTCCCGTGAAATTGCTTGACCTGTTTCGGTCGAAGTTCTCCAAGGTTACAAGAGCTCACTCACTACTCGTATCTGGACGCATAAGTTTGATCCGCATTGTAGCATTGCTGTCTTCACTGCTTATATGCACACCACAATATACCAAACTGTAAGCGATTGTGAGCTCTGTTGATGTTCTACTAAAACCAGATTCACAATCGGCTGAACACTTCTGCAGCCGTCTTTGAGCGTTACTTAGGAAGAAGCGGGTTCCCAAAGCGATGATGCTATTGAAAATTCTGATTGGTAGTGCCTCACATCATTCCGATGTTTCGCGAAATAATAAAACTTTATAGCCATTCATCTCCATTTCTGTATCATTGGTCAGGTTCGATCGATAAATGAGACAATCACCATATTGTGAGATTATCAAAAAGAAAGATTAGAACAGCGGAACTAAATTTATCCTTTCGAAGTTTTATTATATACACAATTTCACAAAACTAATTAACTAAATTGCAAGAGTCAGACGGATGGCAACTAGACAACATGACTCCCCCGCATCTTATGATTTTTGCGATTATCAGATTTCAAAATAAAATCAACTCGGTGCACTATGGCGCCAGGACAGTATTTGGAAGAGTTGCTACCCGGGATTGAGCTGTGGGAAACTCGGTGATGGGATAGAATGTGATTGAGTTGTCCGGCCACATCGATGTACTCTGGCACTGAGCCAACATTCATCGGCGCCCAACCTACGAGTAAACAGTGAACGCAACAGAGAGCGCCAGCGACTGGGATCATTATTGCAGCTCATTCTGATTGGATGCACCCAAACTTGTAATCAGCATATTCTCCGGATTCCCATTGGTGAATAATGCACGTTGGCGTTTGGTCTTGTCAGCGGGCATGCAGTGACAAGAACTTAGAACTCAGAAAATGCAACATGCTTGACAAAATCCACAAAATGAAAAGTTTTGTAGTGTAAACGTGTAGTATCTTCCAAGAATTAATAGGGACAGTCACATAACGCATGGCTCTTCATGTATTTATCGAGCTTTAAAGCAATAACCCGGATGGATTCCGAGCGTTTGATTTATTCGGTCAAGATGATTCACGTGGAGCAAATTCTGACCGAGAAACTATTTCGACGAATATCTATTTGTGAATGTGAAATGCTTATAGTCTTTGAATGTTCGCGTGTCTGAGTAAGGTCTATGGGTTGTAGGATGCGGTATGTGACGAGCCCTATTGGCTTTTGAAAGATTTTACATTTTTACTCTATATACCTGCTGTGTTTATTCTTAAGCCTATTGATGATTCTACCTTATATCTTTCGGAATTGTAAATGTTTGAGGGGATGATTTTCGGTCTGCATTATTTAAAACGTCGAGATGAGGTCATTCGGTATTTTTCGTTTAGTAAACGCATTTAAATTTTGACATTCTCACTTGGGAAGGCAAATTTTCGTAACAAGAGACCGACTTGATCGCTCGATAATAAATTTTGTCCAGTAGTCCAATATCCTTCCTTAGACATGGTGCTTGGGGTTGGATTTAATATTTCTCAACAGGACGTAAATATATATTGCGTGAAACTCCTGAATATCCTTTGTGGCAGGTTCAAGATACGGTAGGCTTGATTATACTCTGTCAGGCGATGATGGCCGGCCTTGAGTGTACACGACACCTAGATCGTTTTCTGCTGTAGTCTAGATGAGATTTACAGAGGTAAGCTGATACATGTGGTCCAAGGATTTGCCAAACACAAAATTTTACATTTAACATTATTAAGGTACAACTCATTTTTCTAGGACCAACGGCGCAAGATGCACATATCCCACTGTAATGCCATACAGACGTTAATAGACCTAACACGTTTCTATATTTCAATATCATCGGCTAACAGCATCCATCATCTATATACAACAAAAAGGATTCAAGGAATAATGGTTAAAAAATTAATACTTTACAACACCACATGATTACGATATGAATGAAAATGTGAAACAATATAAAGTTTAAAAGGAACAGCGTATGATGAATGTAAGGCTCCTTAATAATTTTTTTGCATATAGGAGTCCCATTTCGCTTTAAACATCGCCAGGCGAGGAGTATCTACCATATGTGATAGGGAATTCCTAAGAAATATAGAAAAAATGACGCAGACATTCATTACGGGAACTTGGGACGTAAACAGATGAGTTATGACTACGTGTCACTTTTCCATTACACATATAAAGCAATTGTCTTTGTGGATGTCCATTGGTAGACACAATTGCATACATCATAATAATATCGCGCCGTATTCTGCTTTAAGAAAATTCACATAGACCCATAAATAATTATAAAATTCTCGGTCTACCTATGTATCAGCTAACTTAACTATGTAACAAGATTCAAGATTCGAGGATTTATGGTTAAAAACTTAATACTTTACAACACCACAGGATTACGGCATGAATAAAACGTGTGCCTTTTTTCCAACATTCTTGGGGACATTATTGTAGTGGTCAGTCTAATACAACTACAGTTTCTTTCTGTCAGCTTTTACCAGTAAAACAATTTCACATATCTACGTCAAAGTATTGAAGATAGCAACTCATCAAACACTGAAATTAACACATTGAGATACTGTATAACCACAATCAATTGATTTGAACCAGCTGAATATCTAGTATTCTATTTTATTCAGCGAAATGCAAGAAATCTCGTCTCTACTGCACGAAATGCAGAAATGTGAAGTCGAAGTAAGTTTTTGTGATTTTCTATTTCGCTAACCATTAATTGTATCAGAAAACTTGTTTTCATTTCTTTCCGATTCGTTTGCTTAGATAGCCATTTCGGAACTTGATGTCTCCACGTGAGATTTGTATTTAATATTACGTGGTAATATGTTTACGTCCCTTGAAATTTTCAAACATATATTTCATTTTGAATACTTAAAGAAAGCCTTCTCGGACACGAAAGAGATATGAACAGCGTGTGATTAGATTACCTGTGGGCTCTATGGAATCACAGGCGCTATAAAACGTTTGGAAACGTGTCTAAAGATTACCTTCATTCGCTCGGATAACGAAATCGCATATATCTCTATACATGCCTGAACCTGTATGTTTAGCGAAAGCTTCTAGACGGATGGCATTTCCGCCTCTCAAGACCAAACACCCAATTGAAATCAGGGAAGACGGAAATCTGTTGAATGCTGGCAAGACAATGCAAGTTGTAGTTAAAATGACGCAGGGCAACCTCGAAATGCTCGGCTGTGTCGATTGTCCACCTGGCTTGGTTTTCAGAAACATGATGATTGCGAAGATTAGTTGGAGCGAACTTGACGAATGGAATTCCGTTCGTCCATCTCCTCATGAACCCGAAGATGGAGTCGCTCGAACAGAAACCCGAACTACCACAAGTTCACGATTGCCATCGTTGGTCATGTGGGTACTTTCTGCTCTCGTTTTGTTTGGCGGGGCAGGGGGTCGTCTGCACTTCTTCCGAATTCTTGTGATTAGTGCTCATTGATAATGCACTCCGTACCTCCTCAATTTATCAATTTATGTTTGTGCTCGCAGCAAAACTTGCGGCAAAATTTGCCAACTGAACATTCCGTGATGCATATGTCTTTCTTATCGGCTTCAGTTGAATCAGGCCAAACAAGACGTCGAACATTATCAAGACTCGGCACAGAGCGCAAAACAACGAATTCGACTGGCCGAGGAGACATTGGCCAACTCGGAAAAGACAATCAGGCACCAAGCAGAGAGAATCTCGCAGCTGGAATCCCAGTTGAACCTCTTCAAGGAGCAGGAACAGCGTAGTCAAACAGCCCTAGATGGTCTCCAGATGGTTTTGCGCGAATCTCAGGAACAAGTGATCAAACTAGAGACACAACTCAGGTTAGCATTTGTCCGTTTTTTTTACATATTTTTATTACTACCTGTGAGCAGCATGTTACGCATCACATTTTCTTTTCCCTACGGTCTAGTTGAACGATTGAAGTTTAAATAACGGGCATTTTTTTCAGAACAGAGATAATTTAGTGAGAATAAACCAGATTCTATTTTATCTTACAAACATTTAAATTACTTAATTTGTGTTTTTAGACAAGCCTCAGAATCAAGGGAGAAAGAAAAAGAGGAAGAACAAATAAAGCAAAACCGATTGCGTGAATTTTTCCACAAAGTTGCTCCACAAGTTGGACTTGGCCAGACGATCAAAGACTTCGATGTTGTCACACATGCAGTAAGAACCGAATTAACGTGCACAATCCTTTCAAGCGAGAAACTATTTACAGGCTGCTGAGGTCTGAACGATTAGAATAGATAAATTGAATATTACAAGACTCTCCCTACAAAGTAATGTGTTGCTCACATCCCCACAATTGCACACCACTACCGGTTTCTGGCTGTTGCCGTCATCAGGTGGAGGAGTAAGATTAGGTTCAGTGAGCCTTGAAACAGTAGATAAGTGGGATAGAAAGTTATAAGCCCCTTGGATGCTTGACCAAGAATCATTTTGTGATTCTTTATTAGTAGATCATTGTTCTTTTTAGGAACCGTAATTAACGGTGGCATTCAAGTATACCTTTGTTTACCACTATACGATTTTTTGAAGGTGAGGATTTTTTATCCTCAATAAAATTGCACATTTTCAGATGTGGTACTATCAAACATTGGCTATTTGCAAGCGTACAGTTTGTTTATTCATACGTTTTTAATCTTCTACCAAGTGACACTTCGTAAACGCCAAGCACGGAATTAAATCTATCGGTAAAACTCATGCGTAAGTGTGCATAAGTATACTTTACTTATGACCAAACTATGTTGTTATCATGCTGGTTTTTATTTTTTGCATTATACACATGGATGCCTTTCGAGCTGGAATTACTACGAAATGATGCTGAGGTTTATTGCACCGAGAAGTAACTTTGTTAGCTGACTCAATGAGACTTCCCGCGCATCTTATTCCTCACAATCAATTGCAGCTTGAACGAAAGTTTTGATGGGTTTACCGCAAAAATCCTGTCACTGTGTGATTTGGACCGGAGGAAAGAATTCTTCCCTATCAGCTGGCTTCACTCCAAGTACTCTCGTGCGGCTAATAAATGTTACAGTTTCATTTCATCTTTATAAACTTTTTACCGCTATCTTCCACACACTATGTTTTTGATAGTAACATTTGAGTATGGAGATGCCTTGTTTACGTATACTTTTGTAAAACATCGTAAAATCACCACACCTAATCAACTGCACTCACATCTGACCTGTATTTAGATACTCAATCGCATAGAACATGACTGTCTGTTGGATTTGAAACTTGCCCAGACCGAATCCTTGCTCACACAGTGCAGGCAAGACTTGGATAACGTCCGTTCCCGTGCAGATCAAGTTGGAAAATTGTATGAAGATGCGCTCATCGAACGTAAAACAATACAAGAGGTGAGCAGTGTCTATGATTCACACAGACGTCTAGATTCTCAACTCGCAGCACGCGCCACCGAGTAAAACCGCCGTAGGCCATTTGAGATGTTCACCCGTTAACGTGTCACGAAGACTCGACTTGAACTTCTTGAGGACAGCGAACGTTATTGCGATCGAGTTTCACTTAAGCTGAGCTGTCTGTCTCTGTCTGATTAGAGATAAGCAGGTAAAGGTCTGTAGTGTGTACCTCATTTGCAATCTAGGCTCAGAAATACAGAGTATACATCAAGGTCAACGCATTCTGGGCATCCTAAACGGACTAATTATAAATGTGTGACCATTTTACGCATGTAATTTGGTCTATTATTGACCTTCACCACAACATTCACAGAATTGCTATAATACATTTGAAAATAATGATACGAGTAATAAATATGCACTACCGTGGTTCGTTGGAACGAGTAGTTTCTCTCGATTTCAGAAGTTAATCGCCGCACAAGCCGCTAACGAAAAGATCACCAGTGATTCCGAAAAGAGTCTTGAAACCGTGAAGTCAAAACACAAACAAATCGGAGAGTTGATTAGAAGACTCGAGCAACTGAGATTGGAGAAAACAAACATGGAAAAACAATTACGGGAGGCAAATTCTCAAACGAAAATGGCAAGAGCACAGTCGCGCTCTTTCATGTACGCTGATTGTTTTCACCAGTTCTGGTAAAATGATATAACTTTCGTCGATTTGAAATTGTGAAATTTACGGCGTCACAATCTATGCACATTGCTTTTGATTCCGATTTCAGAGAGTCCTTGGCTGCAATGCTATCGACCGGCGAGCAGACTCATGCCGCTACCGAGGCTGAAGTTAAGAATGCGGTGTCAAAGTTGATGCATCAAGTCAATTCGCCTCGAGAGGTGAGCCAAATTTGTAAAAATGAGAAAGTCACGCTGTTCACTCGATGGCTGTTGACCAAACATTGAAAGTGTGAGCGAACATTGGCAGCTCTTACCCATCTTAGACATGATGTTTTACACAGTGCCTTCGAAGAGCGGTTCGAAGCAATTTTCATTGTATGGATAGTGGAATCAAATGTTTCAATATGTCACTGAGGAGTTCGTCCTGCTGTGATTGATATTTATTTTCCCGCACAGAACAGAACCAAATTCCCCGATCAAATCGATTGTTTGCCACAACCATTTGAATCACAAGCGCAGGATGACGGCATCCACGGCGATGATTTGACGCAACGTGTTCGTGAACTTGAGGAGAACAGGCGGTATTTAGAGCAGGAACTGCTGAAAATGCGAGCACAGAGCTACGAAGATGATGAACAAAAGGTAGGTTGGTGGATGGTTCTTCCAACGCTTCTCGGATTATTCAATGGTATCTAATCCCAAGTCTCGTTTCATAGATTTGTGAGATTGTGAATCGTTTGGCCCGGATGCTACGAATAGAAACGACTGCATCGCTTGTGGAATCCTTACAAAAGCTTTCTGGTGGGTTTGGTAGTTGGTCGATCGCTTTTGTCCTTGCATAATATTATTAATATTTGTTATATTTCCTCCATTTACTTCTTCGTTGAAACAAGATTTTTCCACTGATTTCACGAAATTGTGGATTCTGAATTAGATGACGATAAACAGACGCGCTAACATGTTGACAGATTTTTCCACTGATTTCACGCAATTGTGGATTCCGAATTAAATGACGATAAACAGACGCTCTGACATGGTGACCTCTGAAATGTAATGAATGGCACTCTGTAGCGCGAAAGAACATATTCTACGAAGCAAACAGTTTGGTTTTCTTGATTGTTATGAAATTGATGCGCTTATTATCCATCCATCGAGTAAAATAGGGTAGTACAAGCTACATGGCTACTCTAAACCACGTGTTGGAAGTCGTAGGATAAACTACACGACCCATCGGTAGTGATGCCCAGAATAACGGTCTAATTTGGCGAACCGCCTCAGTTGTTCAACCTGTTTCAACGCTTCACGCTTACACATTGATCACACATACACTACAACTGAAGTTTTGTTGCCTTAAGATATGCGTACAAAAAGGAGATCAATTTCTCCATATCTTCAAAACTGAATATCTGATCTGTGATTTTATAATTTTATGAGCAAGTCATGACATTGTTTCCATCCTTTTTCTACTCTCAAAGATCGTTTGGGTGTCCTCATTACACGGGGATGCATTGCACCGTGTTGTCTTCAGTATGATGACTCATACGCAACCTCGATTCCTTGTAACCACAACACCTCACATTC
>JACCGJ010006915.1:0-25940 GCA_013407085.1 Atriophallophorus winterbourni | reverse complement strand
GCATGCGGATCCTGATCTTACTGTCCCGACCTGATGAGTGCAAACAGCACGAAACCGGTCGTGAGGTGTGAATGACGTAAAAGCATGCAAATGAATATTTTGTTTCATGGTTATGGGTTTAACCCCATTTAACATGTGTTTCGACACATGCTTTGAACAGGTTCGTCGTACGAGCCTTATCCAACAGTGGCATACAAGCGCTCATTGTTTACCATTCCTCCACTGTTTCAAGCGCATGCGGATCCTGATCTTACTGTCCCTACCTGATGAGTGCAACCAGCACGAAACCGGTCGTGGGGTGTGAATGACGGAAAAGCATGCAAATGAATATTTTGTTTCATGGTTATGGGTTTAACCCCATTTAACATGTGTTTGGTCACATGCTTTGAACAGGTTGGTCGTACCAGCCTTATCCAACAGTGGAATACAAGCGCTCCTTGTTTACCATTCTTCCACTGTTTTAAGCGCATGCGGATCCCGATCTTACTGTCCCTACCTGATGAGTGCAAAAAGCACGAAACCGGTCGTGGGGTGTGAATGACGGAAAAGCATGCAAATGAATATTTTGTTTCATGGTTATGGGTTTAACCCCATTTAACATTTGTTTGGACACATGCTTTGAACAGGTTGGTCGTTCTAGCCTTATCCAACAGTGGCATACAAGCGCTCCTTGTTTTCCATTCTTCCACTGTTTCAAGCGCATGCGGATCCTGATCTATGTCCCTAACTGATGAGTGCAAAACCGCCACGAAACCGGTCGTGGGGTGTGAATGACGGAAAAGCATGCAAATGAATATTTTGTTTCATGGTTATGGGTTTAACCCCATTTAACATCTGTTTCGACACATGCTTTGAACAGGTTTGTCGTACTTGGCTTATCCAACAGTGGCATACAAGCGCTCCTTGTTTACCATTCCTCCACTGTTTCAAGCCACCCCGCATGCGGATCCTTGATATACTGTCCTACCTGATGAGTCAAAAACAGCACGAAAAACCGGTCGTGGGGTGGAATGAGGAAAAGCTGCAAATGAATATTGTGGTTAATGGTTATGGGTTAAACCCCATTTAACATGTGTTTCGACAAATGCTTTGAACAGGTTCGTCGTACGAGCCTTATCCAACAGTGGCATACAAGCGCTCCTTGTTTACCATTCCTCCACTGTTTCAAGCGCATGCGGATCCTGATCTTACTGTCCCTACCTGATGAGTGCAAACAGTACGAAACCGGTCGTGGGGTGTGAATGACGGAAAAGCATGCAAATGAATATTTGTTTCATGGTTATGGGCTTAACCCCATTTAACATGTGTTTCGACACATGCATTGAACAGGTTCGTCGTACGAGCCTTATCCAACAGTGGCATACAAGCGCTCCTTGTTTACCATTCCTCCACTGTTTCAAGCGCATGCGGATCCTGATCTTACTGTCCCTACCTGATGAGTGCAAACAGCACGAAACCGGTCGTGGGGTGTGAATGACGGAAAAGCATGCAAAGGAATATTTTGTTTCATGGTTATGGGTTTAACCCAATTTAACATGTGTTTCGACACAATGATTTGAAACAGGTTCGTGGTACGAGCTCATCACAACAGTGGGCATACAAGCGACTCCTTGTTTTACCCTTCCTCCACTGTTCAAGCGCATGCGGATCCTGATCTTACTGTCCTCACTGATGAGTGCAAAACCGCACGAAACGGTCGTGGGGTGTGAATGACGGAAAAGCATGCAAATGAATATTTTGTTTCATGGTTATGGGTTTAACCCCATTTAACATGTGTTTCGAAACATGCTTTGAACAGGTTCGTCGTACGAGCTTTAACCAACAGTGGCATACAAGCGCTCCTTGTTTACCATTCCTCCACTGTTTCAAGCGCATGCGGATCCTGATCTTACTGTCCCTACCTGATGAGTGCAATACAGCACGACACCGGTAGTGGTGTGTGAATGACGGAAAAGCATGCAAGATGAATATTTGGTTGATGGTTATGGGTTTACCCAATTTAACTGTGCGTTTCGAAACATGCTTTGAACAGGTTCGTCGTACGAGCCTTATCCAACAGTGGCATACAAGCGCTCCCTGTTTACCATTCCTCCACTGTTTCAAGCGCATGCGGATCCTGATCTTACTGTCCCTACCTGATGAGTGCAAACAGCACGAAACCGTCGTGGGGTGTGAATGACGGAAAAGCATGCAAATGAATATTTTGTTTCATGGTTATGGGTTTAACCCCATTTAACATGTGTTTGGACACTGCTGTGAACAGTGTTCGTCGTGACGAATGCCTTATCCAACAGTGGCATACAAGCGTCCTTGTGTACCATTCTTCCACTGCTTCAAGCGCAAGCGGATCCTGATCTTACTGTCCCTACCTGATGAGTGCAAACAGCACGAAAACGGTCGTGGGGTGTGAGTGACGGAAAAGCATGCAAATGAATATTTTGTTTCATGGTTATGGGTTTAACCCCATTTAACATGTGTGTTGACACATGCTTTGAACAGGTTCGTCGTACGAGCCTCATCCAACAGTGGCATACAAGCGCTCCTTGTTTACCATTCCTCCACTGTTTCAAGCGCATGCGGATCCTGATCTTACTGTCCCTACCTGATGAGTGCAAACAGCACGAAACCGGTCGTGGGGTGTGAATGACGGAAAAGCAGCAAATGAATATTTTGTTTCATGGCTATGGGTTTAACCCCATTTAACATGTGTTTGGACAGGTGCTTTGAACAGGTTGGTCGTACCAGCCTTATCCAACAGTGGCATACAAGCGCTCCTTGTTTACCATTCTTCCACTGTTTAAAGCGCATGCGGATCCTGATCTTACTGTCCCTACCTGATGAGTGCAAACAGCACGAAACCGGTCGTGGGGTGTGAATGACGGAAAAGCATGCAAATGAATATTTTGTTTCATGGTTATGGGTTTAACCACATTTAACATGTGTTTGGACACATGCTTTGAACAGGTTGGTCGTACCAGCCTTATCCAACAGTGGCCTACAAGCGCTCCTTGTTTACCATTCCTCCACTTGTTTCAAGAGGCATGGGATCTGATATTACTGTCCAACATGAGGGAGTGCAAACAAGCACGAAAACCGGCGGGGGTGTGATGACGGAAAAGATGCAATGAATATTTTGTTTCATGGTTATGGGTTTAACCCCATTTAACATGTGTTTCGACACATGCTTTGAACAGGTTCGTCTTACGAGCCTTATCCAACAGTGGCATACAAGCGCTCCTTGTTTACCATTCCTCCACTGTTTCAAGCGCATGCGGATCCTGATCTTACTGTCCCTACCTGATGAGTGCAAACGGCACGAAACCGGTCGTGGGGTGTGAATGACGGAAAAGCATGCAAATGAATATTTTGTTTCATGGTTATGGGTTTAACCCCATTTAACATGTGTTTCGATACATGCTTTGAACAGGTTCGTCGTACGAGCCTTATCCAACGGTGGCATACAAGCGCTCCTTGTTTTACCATTCCTCCACTGTTTCAAGCGCATGCGGATCCTGATCTTACTGTCCCTACCTGAGGAGTGCAAACAGCACGAAACCGGTCGTGGGGTGTGAATGACGGCAAAGCATGCAAATGAATATTTTGTTTCATGGTTATGGGTTTAACCCCATTTAACATGTGTTTCGACACATGCTTTGAACAGGTTCGTCTTACGAGCCTTATCCAACAGTGGCATACAAGCGCTCCTTGTTTACCATTCCTCCACTGTTTCAAGCATGCGGATCCTGATCTTACTGTCCCTACCTGATGAGTGCAAACAGCACGAAACCGGTCGTGGGGTGTGAATGACTGAAAAGCATGCAAATGAATATTTTGTTTCATGGTTATGGGTTTAACCCCATTTAACATGTGTTTGGACACATGCTTTGAACAGGTTGGTCGTACCAGCATCATCCAACAGTGGCATCACGCTTCCTTGTTTACCATTCCTCCACTGTTTCAAGCGCATGCGGATCCTGATCTTACTGTCCCTACCTGATGAGTGCAAACAGCACGAAACCGGTCGTGGGGTGTGAATGACGGAAAAGCATGCAAATGAATATTTTAAGCATTGACATGAGTTTTCACATTTTGATTGGAAAGTCACCGTGACCGTTTTTTCTACCACGTGCACGAGTTTTCTGCAATGATTTTGGCTTGTATTTCTGATTCGTCTCCTTTGAATCCTCTCTCTCTGATTGATTTAGAATCTGCCGTTGGATCGAATGTCTCCAAAAGTTTTATGTTTCTTGCGAGAGTAGGCAGCTCACTTCAATATATTCTCATTTTTCTTGGTGTTTTAGTGCTGTTCCATGTGATTATACTACAAGACCAATTGTTTGACAGGTTAGTCGAAAATTGAACAACAAAGACTGGACCAATAAAATATCTTTTTCCATGATATTTGAAATTTCTCCACCCGAGTGCTTGTCATAAATTTGTGTGTACTAATATAAAGATCTTTTCGACAGATATAACAGAATGCAAAATTGACCGACGAAGTTGATAATAAGCGTTTTTAAAGAGTATCATATTGAACCGAGACCCAGTGTAGCTTCAAACGTGAGGAACATAGTATTGCATTGACAGTTGATCGAAATGAGTCAAAATCTGCCAGAAAAATAACAGCATATCGAGCTACATAGAGAACTACCTTCGGGTAGCAAGACGAGAAATGTGGCAGAGTATACACCGTCGAGCACAAAAGCAACCGGTGCAAGAAACTGTAATGGAAATTGAGATCTAAGAGCGCGAATGATACGCGAATTTTGAACTAAGTTAGTAACAGATCGATGAAGGTTGGTGAGGGTCTGCCCCACATTATAACCAAGGAAAGATGTGAATTACGTCATCATCGCACGTGACCAAGACGTTAGTTCCAAAGGTTGTCACAGCCGGGGGTCGTAGTAGGAATGAGCCACCTACTATCTATAAAATGCTCCCACGTGGCGTGCGTCTCAAATAGCCTCTGACAACCAAGTCCAACTCCTGACCTGCACGAGTGGCTTTCACAAGCCCGGCGGAACTGTGTCAAGGTCGTTCAATCTATGCACGCCAAAACTCGCACTGATTTGTAAGTATTGATCGTTTTTAATCAAGTGAACATAAATCGCCGATTTAATCAATATAGCAGCTTGGCTTCAGTAATTTCAATTCAATTCAATTTTAATGGTCTAAAAAGCATATAGCTTTACAAAAAACCACAGAATAATATGACAACAACGAATAATATAACAAGCAAAAATGGGATTAGATTGCTTACTGGGCTGTTCAAAAATCAAGTAAATATCCAAGGGCAGAAATTGTTTTTGATTGGTGGGATAACAAATGTAGGTATATGGTGTTAAGATGTATAGTTTTCTTCAATGCACGGGTTTTGGGTCAAATAGGCATCAAGGCTTCTCTTGAAAGTTTGCTGGTTTGGTGAGTTCACAACATTATCTGGCAGATTGTTCCAAGTAAAACAAACTCGCACGGCAAAAAAATGTCGTCTGCAATTTAGTCTCGAGTGAGGGACAGTTAGAGTAAGTGTGTGAGCTCTTGTCTTATGCGAGCTCCGTAGATTCAATAAGCTTTGTAGAGGGTGATTTTCAGTATTCAAAATATTGTAAACCAGAATCAAATCGCCTCGGATACGACGACGTGGATAATCAAATAAATTCAACGTTTTGATTCGCTCATTGTAGGGTTTCCGGCTGAGTCCAGTGACAAGTTTGGTAGCTCGATGATATATTCGTTGCAAAGTCGCAACATTTTTTTAAGCCATGGCGACCATACTTGTACCGCATGATGTACGTATTTATAATACATGGAATTGTCTGTTTTGAGAACCTACCGAAAATTCTCTTTAGGAGTGACAATTTCTGTGATGTTTTGCGATAGACGTAGTTGCAGTGGCTCGACATCCCTAGGGTGTTGCTTATTAACACATCCAAGTCCCTTTGTTCCATGGTCCACGAGAGGCTGTGTGTTTCAAGAAAATACTGGTACTCCACATATTTGCCAATGTTTAACATGTGACACTTTTGGAAATTAAAAAATATGCGATTTTTTAGGGACCAAGCCTGGAGGTTGTCTAGATCCTTCCGGAGCAGTTCGCAGTCCTCCGACTTACTTATCTTAGACCAAACTTTTATATAGTCCGCGAACAGTACGATCTTGCATTTGATGAGAGCTGGTATGTCATTAGCATAAAGCGCGAAGAGTATTGGTCCGAGGACGGATCCCTGAGACACTCCACTTGTCATGGCTACCGACTTCGATAGAGCACCGTCCACAGAGACTTGAACAAACCGATCAGTCAGGTAATTTTCTAACCATGCTAACAGACTGCCAGTGATACCACAACGTTCCAGTTTCTGCAAGAGAATACTGTGGTTTACACGGTCAAATGCTTTCGACATATCGAGGTAACATACATGGATAGTATCCCCAGCATCCACTGCTCGAGTCCAGTCGTCAAAGGGTGAGGAGAAGGTTAGTAAGGCAGGAGTATCCCCTTCTAAAACCGTGTTGCGCTCCCGAAAATAGCTTATTTTCCTCAAGGTATTTGCTCAGTTTTTTTGCCACGATCCTTTCGAGTACCTTGGATACGGCGGACAACAAAGTAACAGGTCTGTAATTTGCGGGCTCCGAACGCACCCCGCCTTTGAAAATCGGGGAGATTATACCAGATTTTCATTCAGTCGGTATGACACTTTGCGACAACGATTCGCAGAATAGCTGAGTTAGAGGTCCGCATAGAGATTGTGCACAATGCTTTAGTATATTCGGGGTAATTTTATCACAACCAGGGGATTTTCTGGGATTCAACGATAGTAGTGTTCCCAGCACCTCTTCTTTGTTGATGGTTATTGTGTCCAATGGTAGAGGATGTGTTATTTGTGGATCCATTTGTATATCCACGCTTCCTTTGGACAAAATACTGTTGCATAATAATTTACCAAAGCATCCGCGGTGTCAGCTGCATTTGTGGTCATTCCAGTGGGCGTCCGCAAGGCCGCAACTCCTGGTTTCACTGAACACTGCTTGTTCACACTCTGGTAAAGAAGCTTGGGATTCCGTTCCATTTTAGACATTATGACAGCTTGATACTGTATTTTGTCTTCAGCAATAAGTTTGATGACCTGGTTTCTTAGCTTTCTAAAGGTCTCCCATGTGACATCGGTGGTTAACTGGCGATGGTTTATCCAAGCCTTATTTCGCAGTTTAATCCATTTCCGAGTGCGACTACGGATTTTAAAATCAAATGCCTTTCCACACTGTTTTGGTACGAATGCCGAGTGTGAGTTGATTTCCCGGTGTAGATTGGTCAAAATGCTACACCACTGCTCTTGTACTCCTATGCCTTCAATTTGCCAATCGTTAATCAAACTTAGGGCGTTTGATAATTTTGATTGGCATACCTTTCTGATGAGTTTTGTTCTATCGTTTGCTCGCTCTGCTCGACATAGGTAGTCAAAACTCAAGACCAAATGGTCGCTCGAACCTAGCGGACAATCGTATGTAATGCTTTCGACGGAGTCCTCTTCAGTTGTCAAGATAAGATCGAGCATTGAAGGCATATCTCTCCCTCTATATCTTGTATTGCTTTCAACGTGATTATACAAAGGAATTTCGTCAAACAGCTGCTGAAAGATGGAAGCAGTGGAGGTTTGAGAAATTTTGTTCGTCTTCAGCAAGTTAGGCAGATTAAAGTCTCCCATGATCAAGATTCTGGTATGATATCTCGAGGCAATCAAGCGTAGGTTGTCGAGTAGATTCGTATTATACACTTCCGGGGCTGCTGGTGGGCGATAAATTACGCCGATTGTGCAATCATCGCCTGTAGCCGTTGTCAACAAACACCATAGCGTGTCCTGAAGCACCAAGTCAGAATCCGTCATTTCTCTGCACTTGAGTCTCTGATCATAATAGAGTGCCACACCTCCTCCACGTGATGCACGGTCTAGGCGTAGCAGTGACATGCCAGCAATCTCGAACTCACAATCGTGGATTTCCGGGCTTAGCCAAGTTTCGGTAATGGCAATTAGCTGAGGTCGTTTAGTCTCAAACCGAGCGACAAGTTCGGCAAATTTGTTAATCAAGCATTGGGCATTGGTATAGAGGCATCCAAGAACAGTTTTGGTAAGCAGAGATGGATGGTATCGTGTGATGTCATAGTCTGAGACAACCGTCATTGTCACGCCGACTCTGGAAGAGTCGGCACTGTTCTGTTTTTTGACAAGTTAAGTAGCATATCGGTCGTTTCAGGTTGAGAGGCGCAAATCGAGTCCTCTTTTTGGCCAAAAAAGATTTCTTTATCTGGCTTCAGTCCACTCTCGGGAGTCATTTGGGGTGGCTTTGCGTTCGATTGCTGATTTTGTGTCCCAGCTGAAGATTCATTTCTCGGTTCAGTTGATAGGGCTTCATCAATCTTGACAGTATTTAATGCAGAATGGGCTGCATTTATATCAGTGTTTATGTGATCGCTAAGGATTACACCTTTTGGAATTTTGTGTTTCCAGCTTTTCCAGTTGGAACGTACAGTATCAACCATAGTACTCATTAGGAAGTTTATTTTTAATGGACGTGGCCCATTACCTTTGTATTTTGCTGAGGAAGGCAGTCTAAAAGTATCCACGACAACGGCCTTTTCGACGAAAATGGTATCAGCCAGAAAACTCCATTGCATGTAGTCATGCTCATCTCGCTCGTTAGCCTCAGGATTGTCTACCAGTTCTGGAACTCCGAGGATGATGAGATTGCGATTAGATGTCTTTCTTTTGTCGTATGTATTGTTCCTCCTTTCGGACCATGGAATATCAACATGAATACGAATATTCAATGAATTGTTAGCCCCAAGTAGGTAAGAATTTAGTAATACGTTTTCCAGGTCACGCTCATTTTCTAAGTTAACCCTCAAAAGTCTGGGTTTATCCTGATGAGGTGAATCACGCCGTCTAGTTAAACGAGTCAATGCTAACGGCACTACAGTTCCAATTTTCATAAGTTCACACAGTTCCTTCCATTTTCTTCATCATGCCTTTGACGGTCTTTGAAGAGAGTGCATTCTGGCTCAGGAACGTCAGTACAAATGACACTCAGAAAGTGTGCCTTACGATTGGTGGAGATGTTATTTCGTTTCACCAAAGCATTATCTGATTTGGGATCAGTTTGTTGTTTAACGGCTCGCTTTTCATTCTCGGATTTTGTTGAATTTGTTTCAGACCTTTCCAAGGCACGCGGATCATGGGAACGGCTCATTTGTTCTGAATTGCTAGGTCGAATGTCCGTATGTTCATCATCGCATTTTTTGCCTTCCTGCTTCCTTAGAAACGGAGATGAAACACGATCTCCACACTCAAGTCTAGGCTTCAGTTTGCTAATTAATAAGTCATTTATCAAGCCTTCAATTCTCTGTATGCGGTCCTCTAAATTCAACACCCCCATATTAGTTTCAGTCTGTGAGCTCGCAGTCGTCTTTGTACAGTTTCTATGTTCAATTCTGCATACATGACAGATATAGCATACTCCTGGCATTTCATTTTTATTGATAATTGCAATAGCATCAGCAGTCACGGTAACATCACACTTCATATGAACTTTATCGTGACAAATAAAACAACTAGCGTGTCGGGCATTGTGACTTACCGCCTTTCGACAAATTTTGCACATGTGACCGCCTTCACTGGGCTTCGCTCGTAAGGTCATGACGCCGGGGTGAAAAGATTTATCGATCGATCTGTGTGGTGAATGGGTGTGCGCGCGTTGGCACGTATGAAACGAAGTCGGGTCCGAAGCGGATTTAGGGTTGTTGGAAGTGGGTGAGTGAATAATCTCGCCACAGGAAAGGTGGGTAACGAAATTCGTCGTAGCTCCTTCAGATTGGATCCGATTTTCCGGTCCAATGTGTCAAGCGAAGTGGGAAAGCGAGCTCTTTCGAATGGTGGTAAACTCAATCCAATATTCAGTGTTGCACACAAACTTGCCCGAGTAGGTCTAGTTTGGTTCAAAATGTAGAGAACTGATTTTTCTAAGATTGCTTGTTCTGCCTCCAAAAATGATATGAACACAATGCTTGTGTTAAGAGGAGTCCAAAAAGGTAAAAATTATCCAGATAGGACGAGATGGGAATGAAGTAGATCCAAAAACGCAAGAGCACGGAATAATGCGGCCGCACAGCACACGACCATAAACTGGCTTGGCTTCACTTTCGTTCATTGTACATATATATACAAATGAGCTGTAAATAAAACGATGCATTCGGTCAGTCGTCTTCTACCACTTTCGTGAGTGTTGGGTCAGCCGGAACTCGCGCCAAAAACACAACAGACTTGGCGACGGGAAATGGCTATCAGCTTTGAGCAAATGCAAGCATTACTTCAGCAACAGCAAGCGCAGTTCGAAAAATCACAGAAGCAGCTCATTGAACTTTTTTCTCAGAAGCTGAATATCAAAGAAGAACACAAAGAACAGACACAGCAACAATCAATTGACTCAATCGCAGCATCCATCACAGAGTTCCATTTTGATGCAGAATCGGGAACTACATTCAATGCTTGGTTTCAGAAATACGAAGACATTTTCCGAGTTGAACTAGCAGGTCAAGGTGATGCATGGCTTGTTCGCCTATTGTTGAGAAAACTTGGTCCTGTTGAGCACGAACGTTACACTAACTACATTCTTCCAAAATGTGCTCGAGAGTTCAGCTTTGACGAAACCATCGCAACACTCACGACAATCTTTGGAGAACACTCATCCTTATTCAGCATTCGTTACAACTGTCTCAAACTGATGAAAAAGGAAACAGACGACTACACTACGCATGCTGCTATCATCAATCGAGAGTGTGAAAGATTCAAGCTCGGTTCGATGACACCAAATCAGTTCAAATGCTTGATATTCGTTTGCAGTCTTCAATCACCAGCAGACGTAGACGTTCGAACGAGAATTCTGAGCAGACTGGATCACGAGCCGGAAATGACCCTTCAAGACATTGCAGCCGAATTTCACAGAATGGTGAACCTCAAGCATGATATCAAGTTGATTGAAAGCGCCGGACAGAAAATAGAGCATCAAGTGTATAGGAACACAGCAGCACACAGTAGTTCACAATGTCCTCCCAAAAAGTCATTGAAACCCAAAAGTGCCTGTTGGAATTGCGGTGGATGGCACTATTCGAAAGATTGTCCGTTCAGAACTTATAAGTGCCGCAAGTGCAAGCGCATTGGTCACAAAGAGTCACATTGCAGAACAAACTATTGGACCGGTGCGAACAGTCTTCATAATCCAAAATCGAATGGAAACCGGGGCAGAATCAATGCTGTCATTGCAACCTTTGAAGCAGATTTGGCAAGCAGACGGAAATATGTCGCAGTGAGAATTCAAGGCAAGACCGTTTCGTTGCAAATTGACACCGCCTCAGACGTCACATTGATTTCCCGCTCAACGAGGAAGCAGATTGGCTGCCCAACAGTCTATCCCACGGAAATGAATGTGCGAAATGCCTCTGGTGAACCACTGCGGATTGACGGAAAACTTACTTGTGAGATTGATTTCAATGGTGAGCAAGCAACTGGTTTAGTTTACTTGACACCTCATGATAAACTTGATTTGCTTGGAATGGATTGGATCGAACGAATAAATTTACTTGGTGTGCCTTTGAAAGATCTGTGTTCAACAAAAACCGCAACTATGTGCCAGACAAATTCTTCATCAAGAACAAGTCGACAGTTGATACGCAAACATGGTTACGATATACGGAACGAATCACATCAAGGTGACAATGATTCTACAAAGCAGACAACTCCCAACTCAATCTTTTCAAACGCTGCTAGGCTTCCAAGAACAATCAACGCTCGTAATGAACAACCACGCAGGCAGCAAGGTAATCGTCGCGAAAACCGTTCTCGAAACTATAAAGGAAGCAAATTTATTCGTGGCCGTTTCACAAGATCAAGCGACTATGAAAAGGAACCGGTTTGTGGTACAGGTGGTCTACGTGGCTCTGAGGTGAATGATTCACAGAAAAACGCAACTCGTGGTTCACGAAAGCAGAATAACGATTCCCATGCGTTGGCATCGCATGTTTCTCAAAATAAACATATCAGCACTGATGAACAAAGGCAAAAAGTCGACAACCGTCTTGCTGAACATCGTACAGAGGAGACACCAGAAAGAAGATACCCAACACGAAGAAGAACAATGGTTCAACCATTTCAAAACAATCCAAGAAACAAGGCGTACATGGACCGAAGGTGAACGTCCTTTTTTCGCAGGGGGAGGTGTCAAGGTCGTTCGATCTAGGCACGCAAAAACTAACACTGCTTTGGAACTATTGATAGTTTTTAATCAATTGAACATAGCTCGCCGATTTGAATCAATATAGCAGCTTGGCTTCACTTTCGTTCATCTAGTTGGTTAATTGTACATATATGTATATATGTACACATAATATATATATATATGTATTATATATATATATATATATTATATATAATATATATCAATATATATATATAATACAAAATACAACACAGATGTCCGTGTCTCCGTTTCCGTTCAATGTTGTAATTGATGCACGAAGGAGTCCCCCTCTTTCGGTGTCCAAAATTGTCATAGCCGGGGGTGGCAGTGGGGATAAGCTCCCACTGTTTATAAAATGCTCCCATATGGCATGCGTCTCAAATAGCCTCTGACAACCAAGTCCAGCTTCTGGCCTGCACGAGTGGCTCTCCGAGCCCGGCGGAACTGCTTCTACCAACAGGAGAAGGGGCGAGGGCGAGTGACTGGCGCCTGAAAACCAGTTTGCTTCGGGCAGATGTAGCTCGTTAGCCCGGGAGGGCATTTCATCTAAGGGAAGGAAAACCCTGATTTTAAACCTCCGCTGCCTTGTGGGAAACCCGATCGCGGGAAAGGCTTCGGGAGAAAACCCTGAGGAAAAACCTGGAACAGAGGCTGGTAGACCACCTCTTTCTGGCAGCTCCTGCTGCCTTGTAGGTCGCACTTGGTTGTGCAAAGGCTAGAGAAGCTGACTCGAACAAACGCCGAGTGGTGCTGTGGACGCCGCTTTGTACCCAAATTCCCAAGAATCTTCTTTGAAGCCGACTCATCCTCCAGGAGGAGATAGTCGCACAAAAGTAAAAGTAAAAGTAAGTCCACATAATGCAAGGCGGAAAGCTTCTCGATTTGGACTATGCTGATGATATAGCTTTGCTCTTTAATAAACAGGCGACACTGAACAAGCTAGCTAATATTGTGCCCGCATTTGGAATGCGTTTATACCCTGCAAATGCAGAGTTCTGCTGCAGGACATCGACTTATCAAACAGCACTTTATTACTTGACAATCAAGAGCTTGAAATTGTAGATCGTTTTACGTATTTCGGTAGATGTATCAATAATTCTGCATCGTTATATGACGAGTTCGCGGCACGCATTCCTAAAGCGAATGTAGCATTCCGTAACCTAGGTCAATTCTGGCGTCAGAAAGGATGATCTCTGTTACTCAAGGGTAAAGTCTACAAAGCTACCGTTCGGGATGTATTATTGTATGGGTGCGAAAATTGGACCTTTCGTAAAAAAAACACAGCATCTCCAAGTATTTGACAATCGATGTCTCCGAAACATTCTAGGAGTTAGCTGTTGCAATCGCATACACAACTATGCTTTCCGAATAAGTTGTCCGGTGGTAATGTTGATATAGAGAAGCAGATCAACCTGCATAGGTTGCGCTTGTTGGGTCATGTTTTATGGATGCCGGACCACCGACTTCCGAAACGGATTCTTTTAACGACTCCACATCCTGATTGGCGTAAATCTCGGGGTGGCTAAACCGTCACATGCTATAGGCAGCTAAAAACCCTTACTAGTATCCTTTCCATAATCAGCACAGCACTTCCCCTGGCTAGGGACCTCGTGACCAGATATCGCATTGGTTATTTATGCTTCAGTATAGGTCTCAAAGCCGTGTTCAGTGGATGTCCTACACTAAGCAACTTCTTCGAGTGTTTCACTAACTCTGTATGTTGTCAAGTGCAGTGATCAGGAAGGCTTCTCATGAATCAAGGCACTGAAAGCCGCAAGGAAGCTGCCATGCTGATGTCGCTCTACTCGTCCACGAAACTTGTTTGAATGCCTGTTCCATTCGAGGTGTAGGCAACTCATCCAAGTTTGTTTGTGCTTACTCTTCTATAGAAGCCGTAGCAATTTAAGTCCCACCTTTCCCATATTTTAGGATTTTACTTTTTCGTGGTTGTGTGGCAGTTAAGCACTCGGTACAGGCTACCGGTGTAATGCTGTCTCTGATGATGAAATTTGTGGAGAATGCGATTATATGCATAAACCGACTGTCTTTTTCCTCAACCACATCACTTGGATGTTTCAGCCACTTGGGACACTGGCTTGACAGTCACAAATGGGAGTTGATGGATAACCGAGCTACCACAGCAGTATTGATTCATATTTATAATGTGTAGCCTGATTAAGACAATTTGGCTACATCCGACGACGCGAGATTGGTCAGATGCAAAACCGTCATGCATTACAGGTCTGGAAAACTGACAGTATCTTAGCGCACGTGCGGTTGATGACTGTGCGACACTTTACCTGGATCAGACTTGTGACTTAATACATACTTACGACAGAGAACACACAATTTGCATAAACACGCGAAAGGCTTACCTTACCGCTTTCATTCGGTCCGGGCTGCAGTATGACCGAGGCAGGAGAATCTGGAGGAAGCTGAAAAGCAAATTAATCGTTTTATGTATTTTCCAAAACTCGGCGAAAGGATGAGATCAATCAAAAACTCACGGCATTGCTGAGAATAACAATTGCAATAATCAACCGATGTGCAAAGAAACAATGAAGTCAAAATTGGAGCTCAAGAGGTCCGTTTAGCAGCGGAATGTAAGGAATTACCCTAAATTTAACGTAAAGCGTCACTTCAAATCTTACAAAACCAGACACTACTCTCGGCGGTTGCATGTAGGTCACGATAAAAGCATGAAAATGCCAATGAACGGCTTTGGAGAGATTGTTCCACCGGGAATTGAAACGCTGCGGAGCCTGAAATCGTCATGTGCTTGTGATGACAGCCGTCGGCAAAAAGAGACCAACAACAACGGGCATGACAAACAATTGATTCGTACAGTTGTCAGACGACAGTATGTAAAACGGATACCCTTCATCACGATGCGTGTTGGAGAGTGGCAGTTGTCGCTTCAAGAAACAAGAAACATCATTCAGTCTTGGAAGCTAGGACCAATTTGCCTAAATCACGTGTGTTCACGATTGAGGGTTAAGAATATCGAGTGTGTAGGGCCTCTAGCGTTAACTCACTTTAAAGTAAAACGGGAAAGCATTTGCCCCCAATTTTTTTATCAAACGATCTTGTAAGCGAGTAAGTGGACGGGCGGTAGAATCGCAATTTTCGTTTGATTCCAAGACAGCATCCCCGGAATAGAAGTAAGTGCCATGAGACGACGGCGTGATTTTACTATCCCGATTCTGGCCCGTAGCAACCATTGTGGGTGGGTTTTGGATTAATTTTTGATCGCCACCCGAATTTGTCTCGTAAACACATGGGTAGACTTGGGCAGAAGCCAGATAGAGATCCTTCCGAAATGTCAGACCGAGTACATCCAAATCCTCTCTGCCGTAACGGAATGCCGCCAAGACGTGCGTGAACACCTTTCGATCCTTCACATATTCTGGGTCCACAAGAACAACTCCCTCTGGGGTAAAAATGAAATGAAACAATTCTATAGCGTAAAACATTAAAACTGGCAACCATCGTCCACAATAGTATATGGTTCAAATATAAAAAAAACTGATTCTGATTAGTACTCTGACAAAGGAAACGGAAGTCAAGAAACTATTCATAGAAAATGTACGTATGCAGGAAAGTACAAGCCTAATCCAGTTAATGCGCTGCACATTCATTGACTGCAAGTGGGCTAGGATACTGTCAGGTTGTTCAAGCCTAAACAGATATGAGAAACGAAAATGGATTGGAAATGACACTGAAACTCATACGTGTTTTCGCATGCAGTTCATTACCATCATCGTTATCAGAGATAATATATTACATCGAAAGCTGCCACACAACCATGAAAAAGTAAAAGATGGGAAGGGTGGGACTTAAATAGCTACGGGTTCTATGACAGAGTAAGCGCAAACAAACTGGGTTGAGGTGCCGACACATCGAATGGAACATGCGTTCAAACAAGTTTCGTGAACGAGATTAACACGACAGCTTTCTTGCGGCTTTCACTGCCATGCTTCATGAGAAGCTTTCCTGGTCACTGCACATGAGAGCATACAGGGTTAGTGAAACACTCGAAGAAGTTGATTAGTACAAGACCGCCATTGGGACATATCCTGAAGCGTAACTAGCCATCGCGATATCTGATCGCGGGACACCAGCCTGAAAGGCGTGCTGCGCTGACTTTGGAAAGGTTACTAGTAAAGGTTTTTAACTGCCAATGCCATGTGACGATTTGGCCACCCCGAGATTTACTATGCAGATTGATCTGCTTCTGTTTAAAAACATTACTACCAAACAACTTATTTTGGAGAGCATTGGTGCGTATGCGATTGCAACAGCTAACTCCTAGAATGCAGCGGAGACATCGATTGTAAAATACTTAGAGAAGCTGAGTGTTTTTCACGTAAGGTCCAAGTTTCGCACCCATACAGTAATCTAGCACGAACGGTCGCTTTATAGACTCTACTCTTGAGTAACAGAGACCGTCCTTTCTGACGCCAGAATTGACCTAGGTTGCGAAATGCTACGGTCGCTTTAGAAATGCGTGCCGAGAACTCGTCATCTAATGATGCAGAATTATTGATACAACTACCGAGATACGTAAAACGATCTACAATTTCAAGCTCTTGATTGTCAAGTAATAAAGTGCTGTTTGACAAGTCGACCTCCTGCAGCAGAACCTAGGTACAAGCTACGGGACACCGAATTTTCTGTGAGTATGCTAGAAAAACACCTCGGCGTATTGGTTCAAAGTGATATTGAGTGCTAAGTCCAATGTTCCTTCGCATCCTCAGTCGCCAATCGCAACGTAGTGCTCCCCAGAAGGGTCTCCGGGTCTTTCGACCACCGCCTCTTTTCCTTGCTCCTACACGCGTACATCAGACCCCACCTCGAATATGCGGTATCCGTTTGGTCTCCATGGCTAAAGAATGATAATCCCGCCTGAGAGCAGGCTCAAAGGAGATTCACAAAGCTCGTCAAAGGACTCGGTTTGCTGAACTATCAAGACAGCCTCTAGCAACTCAACGTGTTCTCGATCAGTTAACGTCGCATCCGAGGGGATCTGACACTGGTTTTCCAGATCCTTAAGGAGAACAAACATCATCATCATCATAATCAAAGACAGCAATACACCGGTAGCACGTACAGAATGCTTAACTGCCATACAACCATGAAAAAGTAAAATCCTAAAAGATGGGGAAGGGTGGAACTTAAATTGCTACGGCTTTTATAGAAGAGTAAGCACAAACAAACTGGGAAGATGTGCCTACACCTCGAATGGAACATGCATTCAAACAAGTTTCGTGAACGAGTAGAGCAACATCAGCACGGCATCTTCCTTGCGGCTTTCACTGTCATGCATCATAACAAGCTTTTCTCGTCACTTCGTTTGACAACATACAAGGTTATGCAAACACTCCAAGAAGATGCTTAGTGCAAGACCGCCATTGAACACGGTTTCGGGACATATTCTGAAGCGTAACTAACCATTGCGATATATGATCGCGGGGACACCAGCCTGGAAGACGCGCTGCGCCTACTTTGGAAAGGTTACTAGTAAGAATTTTTAGCTGCCTATGCCATGTGACGGTTTGGCCACCCCGAGATTTACGCCAATCAGGATGTGGCGTCGCAAAAAGAATCTGTTTCGGAAGTCGGTGGTCCGGCATCCGTAAAACGTGACCCAACCAGCGTAACCTATGCAGGTTGATCTGCTTCTCTATATCGACATTACTACCCAACAACTTATTTCGGAGAGCATCGGTGCGCATACGATTGTAACAGCTAACTCCTAGAATGCTGCGGAGACACCGGTTGTCAAATACTTGGAGACACTGAATGTGTTCTTTACGTAAGGTCCAGGTTTCGCACCCATATAGTAACACAGCCCGAACTGTCGCTTTATAAACTCTACCCTTGAGTAGCAGAGACAGTCCTTTCTGACGAAAAGGTGACCTAGGTTGCGGAATGCTACGGTCGCTTTAGAAATGCGTGCCGAGACCTCGTTATCTAACGATGCAGAAAGTTCGTTGTAAACCTTAACGCATCCGGATGTATGAGCATAAAGTGCGCGTAGTATGTTGACATACTTATGCGGAACGCCTTTGCACAGCAATGTCTTAAACAGGACATTTCGATCGACTGAATCAAATGCTCCTTTGAAGTCTAAAAAGATGGCTATTGTCGGCTGTCGATAGGTGTGCCGCAGTTCTAATATCCGTCGAAGAGTAAAAATGTGGTCAACACACCCTCTGCCAGGCCGGAAGCCAGCTTGCTGCTCACGGATCTGTGATTCCCTATGCGATGTTAATCTTCGAAGACATATGGACGCTAATAATCTCGTAATGATGGGAGTGAGACTTGTCCCACGGTGATTAGAGCATGATCTTCGCACACCTTTTTTTAAATATAGGTATGATAACTGATTCGCCCCAACTCGGAGGGACGGATTCTGACATCCACACTTCACGGAGAACAAACATCCGTGCCCTGGACTGCTTTTGATGGCACCCAGTTCCGGAACCCGGGGATAAGTCTTCAAGCTAGCTCACCAGCCCAGTCGGTTGAACTGCCGTAATTTTTTTTCTTTTCTGTCCGTACCCAGCGTGCTTGGAATGATCTAACAGTTTTTGTCGTAACCATCACTCTCCATTTTTAAAGAGCGACTTGATGTTAATCTCTATTTTTCTCAACAAGTTTAATGGATTTTCGCTTTTTGTTCTTCCCGATACTACACCCACTTTTCTATTCCTTTCCAGATACATATATACGGAACGACGCCGATTCATTTTTGAAACACAAAAAAGCATTTTTTACATTTTTCGTATTTGTTGAAATAAACTGCTGTCCATCGTCTTTTCAATCCATTGGACATGCAACATGCATTAACGCTCTCGCCTTTCGGTGACGAGACTTCTCCCATCTTCCATTTACAGTTACACACGCCTGTGTTCCATACGAATCAACCCTGGTAGTGGCGGGTGTTTTCAAGCACACCTCCAAAAGAATCTGGATACTTGTTTCGACTTGGTCGACTATCGCCCTGTGATACTGATAATATATTGACTGTTATGATACATACGGCGAGCAACAAAGCTTATCAACGGCCTTCAAAACATGTCCTACGAAGAACGGCTGCAGTATAGCGGCCTCTTCTCAATCCGTTACCGACTCCTCCGCGGAGATTTGCTTTTGACCTTTCGCATTCTCACAGAGAATCATCACCCTTACAAGTCTCTGATGCCTCTATCCAATCGACGTAATCATCGTGGGCACAATCTCAAGATTGCTCATCAGAACAGCCTCATATCTGTCTAGGCCTGGGCAACCTGACGGTATCTTAGCCCACGTGCAGTCTCTGACTGTGCGGCACTTTGCCTGGATCAGGCTTGTGCTTTCATACATACATTATACTACATACCACTCACATATCCATAAACGACTAACACTTTTTCCAGTCTTCTTTCTCCAGCTTACAAGCATCAACGTTTCTCACGCCAAAGCAACCGTCCGCAAGTCCGTCATGCACTGGAGGACGTGGTGGGAATGTGTCTTGGGCTGACACTTCTCCCTTTAAAAAGCCACAAATGTCCAATCAAGGTGTATGCTATACGCGAACATGGCCCGCTATAAGGTCTATTTGCCTTTGTTTTTCTCTCATCATGTATGCTTTTTAGCACGCTTTGTGCGACCCTCTGTACAAACCACCCAGTGGTTTCTTACAAGCTATCAGCTTTTATTACCACAATAAAACTATTGACTATTGACTATAACCCCACCCGTTATGGAACTTTGGCAAACGAAGCCGAACCCCCGGAACTCCACCCGACCCCCTGTATTGACTATCCTATGGTTATAATTTAAGCTCATAGCTTTTTGTACCATAAAATACCATTGACTATTGGCTATGGACAGATTTTTTCAAGTGCACACTTATTACAAATGGACAGCCATAGAACGATCCACAACCAACCACGTTGTATAAATAATGTTTGTAATACAGTTCAGTTCAGTGTAGTTTGCACACGATAGTAAATGGCTAACGAGTCAATAGTGTCCAGATTTCTTTTAGTTGAATGCCACAAAAGAGCTCCCACACGGCTTCCTTAAAGGGAAGTCGTGCCTAACAAACCTCTTATGTTTTCTTAACGAGGTTACCATGAGGCTAGATAAAGGCCAACAAGTTGAAGTTTTTTACTTGGACTTTTGCAAGGCCTTTGATTCAGTAAACCACAGATTGCTTGCAGATAAACTTGGTTATAATGGGTATCGATGGTCTTCTGAAGAAATGGATAATAGGATTCTTAAGCAATAGATTCTTTCGTGTCAGGATAGGAAATATGTATTCGTCGAAAGTAAAAGTTGTTAGTGGAGTCCCACAGGGTTCCGTACTCGGACCGCTACTTTTCCTCATTTTCATCGATGACTTGGCAGCGTCGCTCAAGTGTCACTGCTATATTTTTGCAGATGATGTCAAGATTATCGGATCACTGGATGAACAGGATCTTCTTGAGGATATAGAAAAAGTCATCAAGTGGTCTGCTACATGGGATCTACCAGTTAACTTCACTTAAAGCTATCTTTTGTCTAAAGTCATTAAGAAGCTAGAGGTGGCTGGTACAGATGGTATACTGGAGATAAATGGGGTGCCGAAAGTTCGTGACTTAGGTATAGAAGTTTCAGGGGACTTTAAATGGGCTGATCAATGCGCAGCCGCTGCACAACGCGCTAGGAGAGAGATTTTTCGCCTTCGTTCAGTTTTATCCTGCAGGTCCCCAGAGGTTTTCATACCATTATACAAAGCGGTCGTCAGACCACATCTTCTATACCAGAAGATATTGGTGAAAATATTGTTTGAAGTGGTGGACGCTCTTCTGTGGCATACCACCGAAAGAAATCTGGACGCTCGATTGGCTCGTTAGCCACATACAGTCCTGTGCAAACTGAACTGAACTGAACTGAAAATACAATCAAATTGCCGTTAAAGTGGAAAATAGAAATTGTATGGGGTCTTTCATATTCCCGCTTACAAACAGTAGAAACTCACCAATAGGGTCGCATTCTGTCAGACTATCGATAAAGTCACGTTTACACAGGTAAGTTGTTATCTGAAGATAAGATATGAAAATAAGAGATTATACCTTTCCGTTAGGGCTGCTTTTCTTGAAGACTCTATATTTTTATAAATTATAAGGTGTACTTCGGCAAACCTGGTTCCTTGTTTTTTTAAACTGTTATCACTCATCATAACTCAGAAATCCATTCTTGAATACCGAATCTTTTATAAAAAAAACGACCTAGAAATCGAATAAGTTCTTCAGTTCAGTTCAAGATTCAAGATTCAAGATTCAAGATTCAAGAATTTATGATATAAAAAGCTCGTAGCTGTACAACACCACAGCATATTCGTATAAGGACAATAAATATATATACAAAATAAAATTGAGGCACTAGGAAAATTGACAGTTTTGTAGTTAGAAAAAATGTCATGTAATGTCTCGGTATGATGGAAAAAAGCATTCGTTTGGATAAAGATCATATTATATAAACAGGATGTAGGGTGGAATTACTACACATAAATATATCCAATTTGTTTCTGAAAATCCTTTCACTAGATGATTTGACAACATCTGACGGTAGGGAGTTCCATAGGAAACAAACGCGCACCGAATAGAAGAACCGACGGCAGTTCCGGTGAGAATGTGAAATCTCAAATGCCAGCTGTTCAGTTCATGTGGCGTTGCTTGAGCGGAGGCGAACTAGATGCCTTAAACTGTGCATCTTTGAGTTCATTATTTTATAACTTAGTACTAGATCAAATCGAACCCTTCTGCGAGGCAGTGTATCCAATTTAAGATATACCATTCGATCCTTATATGATGGATTGCGGAGACAGTCAACAATTTTAATTGCTCTGTGATAAATCCTCTCGAGCCGCCTAATGTCCTTTTGTAGCCATGGTGCCCAAGCTTGTACTGAGTAATTCATCACTGGTTTAATATACGTATTTATGAGCATGGGGAATGTTTCACGGGAAAACGTCCGAAAATACGCAGAAACATAGCTAGCACGTGGCTAGCTCGGTTGCACACTGCTTCGTATTGCACGCTATTGTTAAGACTTCCACTGATCCATACACCGATTTCCTTCTCTTTTTTGATCATTCCAGTTGTTTCGATCCAAGGTTGTTAAACAATTGGAAATCGTTACCTATTTACAAAATTTTACACTTTCTGAAGTTAAATGGAAGTTCGTTTCGATCTGACCAGCTGTTCAATATATCTAATTCGCTTTGTTAGCGCAAACAGTCCAGGCTTGACGTGATTCGTATCCATAGTTTAACATCACCCGCAAAGAGAACTATTTTTGCTGTGACGATTTTCGGAAGGTCGTGGATGTAGACGAAAAAGAGAACCGGACCAACTACCGAACCTCGTGGAACATCGCTAGTGGCTTCGATTTCCTCAGACATCACACCATCGATACGTACATTTGCCTTGCGATCAAGAAGGTAACTTTTCAGCCAGATAAGAAGGCTCCCATTAATACCAACATCATACAGCTTGCGCAGGAGTATACAATGGTCCACACGATGAAACGCATGCACGCAACCACCATTCACGCATGCAACTGCCTGCATCCAGTCATTCAGTTTTTTACAGTAGGTTAGTCAAGCAAGAACGAGACTTCCGAAATCCATGTTGCTCTTTGGACAACAAGTTTTGGAGAAAGACTTAACAAAGAAAACCTATTAGAATTGCTTGACTTATGTCGTACAACACATTTCACGTTCAATGGAAAGCTTACGAACAAATAAGAGGCATTCCAATGAACTCACCAATCTCAGGACTAATCGCTGAAATCTTATGGCAGAGGCTGGAGCAGATCTTTTTACCATTGATACAACCCACCCTATTGGTACGATACGTAGACGATACCTTCGTGATTAGTAAACGATCAAGAGTTAAGGAAACTTCACGATTAATCAACTGTGTATTCAATGGTATACAGCTCACAATGGAAAAAGAAACCAACGGTCAATTACCATTCTTATACGTGCAAGTCACCATACTGAGTAAGGGCGAACTACAGAACAATGTCTATAGAAAGCCGAGCCACACCTACCAAATCTTGAACTTAAAAAGTAACCCCCCAACAGCAGACAAAAAAGCTGCGTTCGGACGTTGTTCCAACGCGCTAGAACACGCTGCAGCACGCTCACACTTCAAAAAGAGGAAGAACAATATTTATACAAGCTATTCCAGAACAACGCTTACCCGAAGAACTTTATCCGTAGATACCTAACGACACGCTTCAGGCGATATCAGACTGATGTTATGCAACGGGTGGCGTTAACATACGTCAAATACATCTCGAAAATGACAACAAGACTACTACGACTTCATGGTATTTTTATCGCCCATAAACCAACAGCAACCCTTTGTAACGTGCTCAGAAAAGTTAAAGATGCATTACCCAAAGATGAAAACGCAAGCGTATTGTACTAAATACAGTGCACGCACTGTGACAAACACTACATTGGGCAAACCGGTCGAAAACTAAAAATTCGAATCCATGAGCATCAACTAGCCGTACGACGTCACGACACCAGGTCTCTCATATCATCGCACGTCGACAACGAAGATCACGAGATGGATTGGCATAACTGCCACATCTTGGCTGAGCTAATAACAAAGCAACACGAGAGTTCATCGAAGCCTGGCACTCCGGTGAACGATCGATCAACGAACACGTGAGCTTGGACGACATCTACGCACGGATGTGACTGAGACGAAGAACCAAAAAGGCAGCCAATCACATGCGATCACGTGACCAGTGGTTGGCCGGCCGAATACCATCGTCAGTGCCACTTCGAGCAGTCAATTTGCAAACAATTGCTGAAATGTTGCCTAGTCTGGCAACGAAACGTCCGATGCAAACTCAACAAGCTCGGAGAACAAATTCAATTAAGCTACAACAATGACCCGAGCTACAAATATTCCAAACAATACTAACAAGTTTTGGACCTAAAGATGACTCACAATTATTTCGAACACCATTTGCTTCATAACTTTTGAGACCACTGGAAAGAGTGTTACAGGGCGGTAATTCCCTGGGTCAGAACGAGTTTCACCTTTGTAGATGGGTGCTATGATTCCTCTCTTCCTGTCAGTCCGTACAATACCCTCCTTTAAGGAGTGATTAACTAAATCACAAAGTGGTTCGCATAATTAACTGCCGCGTAACTTCAGGATTGCAGGTGTGATTCCGTCAGCTCCCGGTGACATGTTGATATTCAACTTGCGTCAGCGGTGCCGCACTATTTCAGAATTGATGCATGTATCGCATATAGTCTCTAGCACAATTGATGCTGACAATTCCGATGGTTGTAAGTCATCTTTGGGGGGTGAAAACTCGTGAATAAAAACTGGCAAGAGTGTTAGCGGTTTCCATCACAGAATCAGTTAGTCCGTTATCTGTCATGATCGGAAAAACCCCGGGTTTCAGCTTCGTAGTGTTGTTAACAGTTCGATAAAACAGTTTGAGATTTCGCTGCATTCTTACCGCAAACTGCAGTTTGTGATATTGTTTGTCCTCTCTGATGAGATTTGTGACTTGATTTCGCAATTCGCGAATGTTTGCCCACGTCAAATCAGTTCTGTCGACCCTGAGAATATCCCATGCTAAAGTTCGCTTTGTGAACCATTTTCTAGCCCTACTGCGAATTCTGAATTGTGGTTCAATGCATTTATGTTTCGGACATATTTAGAATTGAAATGTCTCATGTTGATTACTTAATCTGTCAGGGTTTTGCAAACCAATGTAATCCACTTTTCTATTTTGACTTGTTTGCTTTACAATTCTACCGGCGTTGCAGGCGTATTGAAAGCGCAGAACGAGGTGGTCACTTCGACCAAGCGGAGAGTGATACTGATTATCGTCAACGGCCGTGGCTTTGGGGGTCAAGACTAGGTCTAGAACAGATGTCTGTTTTAAATTTCGTTGTCGTGTATATTCGAAAACCTGATTATACAAGGGGATGTAATCGAACAGTTCGCGAAATTTGTAGTCTAGTGATCGGGGTGGATGATCTACTCGGTTATATAGTTGAGGTAGTTGAAGTCTCCCATAATCAGCAAATGCGAATTGCGCTGTTTTCCGGCGTACATCATTGCATTCAAGAGTTTTTCGTTATGCGCATCCAATGATAATGTGGAACGGTGTGCTACACGAACGATGCAAGCGTCGCCTGATTCGAGCTTTAAGTTGCACCATATACTGTCTTCCGGATCGAGTTCAGTGTCTGTAACTACCGTACTGTATAAACGTTCATGGTGGTAAACAGCTAGTCCACCACCTGTTCTTGAGCGGCCTCTCCGAAACAGGGTGATGTTTGGAATAGAGAGCTCGCGATCACTCACGTTAGGTTGCAACCATGTCTCAGTTATTGCTATGACGCCGAGTGAATGCTGATCACAGAGATACTTTATTCATTTTATTCATTCATAGATTATATGCAGGTAAAAAGCTATGCCTTACAAGACCCACAAAAATGTACATCGGGTTGGATGGTAAAAAATATCAAAATATTGTTAGATTATTGTCAAACATATAAAACATACTTTTCCATGTGGATATCTAGTGATTTTTTGAAAACTTCAACAGTTCCAGATTGTACCACATGAGTAGGT
>JACCGJ010006913.1:0-116083 GCA_013407085.1 Atriophallophorus winterbourni | reverse complement strand
CGACGTGGTCGACGTTCTAATACTCCATCGGAATATACAAGAAAGCTCCTTATTCCCCGCCCTACAGATCTGTTCAATACCGTTCTGTTTCCAGCTAGACTTTTGGATTCTAACTAACGATTTCAATCCCTAATCGTTTTAAACACCATTCCCGTTTGTTTTCGTATTCTATCGCGTTCCAATTTTCCACTCAACGAAATCGCAACAAAGTTTCTTGATACTCTAATAATTGCATTGACTCGCCGTCCATAAAGATTTTCGTTGATTGTGTTAGACATTCTGCTTGCAATTTTCCATCGTGAAATTTCTTCATCGTCGTCATCTTTCTCACCGATGTGATTTCGTGTTTATTTCAGAACCTGCGCTACTGGCCATGATGAACCACCTTACACAACGAACGCAGAATATGGCATTGACGCTGTGCGACTTTGTTGTAAAGGTTAGCACGTTATGGGTGATACCGTGTGATCTTGTTATCGCTACTTTTTGTGCCCTCCTGATTTAGGATATTCTATCGCTTTCCAGATTACGGAATTTTATTATCCTCCTGCGACACAGCGAATGCTCATGGGACTTCGAAATGGCTTGAATTATATGATTCAGTTGGGTGTGGTGAAGTGAGTTTGTTCACTTGTCGACTTCATTCTTTGTTTATGTAAGGTACAGTTGTCTTTTGTGTGTGTGTTATAGTTCTCAATATGATCAGTTTATACTAGGTTAAATTTGGCAATATTTTGCCAACTCGCGTTCAGACCAATTGTTGATTCGATGCCTTTTATCGGCATCCTACCTATAGGTTTCTCTGGCCCCCGTGTATCAGTGCATGCGCTCACAGCGATAGACAGTACTTGGACGAACGATGTCATGATGAGTGCTTACGGCATGATCTACGAGCAGCTGGATAGAGAACAGGACGTATGGGTCTGAATACTCGTATTGCGTCAGATACATCTGCACAGATGTGCAATCGTTCAGTACTTTGTGCTGTGCGGCTAACACAGTGCTAAATTGATTGACCAGAGGTAGTGAGCTGCATGTTGAGACAGGCTGGAGACTCACTACCATTTCATGTCTTTTTTTTCTTTCCTCATATCTGTCTAGGCCTGGCACCCTGACCATTATCTTCGCCCACTCCAGTCTCTGCCGCTGCGTCACTTTGCCTGGATCAGCTTGTGCTCTCATACCATATCCTTCGAGAGCTTCCTGTATTGTTTTTATTGTTGTTGTTTAGTTTTCCCATGCAACTTTTAAAATAATTTAGGTTTAATATATTATCTGTCTGGAATTGAGTAAGATATAGACGCTACTTATTGCTTTTGCCGTGAAAACACACATCTTCAGTTAAACCATAATTCCTGAAAGGGTCTGCTGAACGGGAATATTCAGAGGTTGCTGCGATCTACACCAGAATATAACGTGTTGATAAGAATTGTCGCATTGGAATGAATAGCTCGCAGTAACTTATTGATTTTTCTGGACTGGGTCCAAAAGATCCACCCAATAGTTAATTTTGTCTTACGCGAAATGGCTGCAAGCCCAAGTCAGTAGCACCAATTTAGTTTGCTATGCGCTATAATTTTCTGTCTTATACCATTTTTCGTATTTTAGCAAAAAATCGTATTTTGTGAGACTAGAAAAATCCAGCTGCTTTTTAACACACATTCGTTGTATTCGTTTACTTATCTGCTACTCCTACCTAATGTTGCTTGGCATTTTATCTGGCTCAGGACCTGTGCTCCATGGTGGTGGTGATGATGATGATTTATCTGCCATCATTTGCCTGGCGATTTACCATTTGTGCTACATCATGCTAAGAAAAAGTATTTACTACTCATGCTGTACGACAAGTGCCAGAACCTTCAGGTCCTGCTTCGCATGCAACATCGAAGCCTATACCGTATTTATTTGTACGACCTTTTATCGCCTAGAAATCTTGACCCTTTGTTGGAAATGCTTCACCGTGTCTCGCCGGAGCTACAACGCGGTTTGCGATATATTTTCGGCTTGGATCCACTTTTGATGATTTCCCCAACCCCGGGAAACAATCTCGTTGGCCGAGAGGCGATAATTGAACATTTGGATGACGAGATGTTGACTTCCGGCGCTGATCGGCGACCGTCAACGCCGCCTTTAGTTGGATTGAAATCCAAGACCACTGGTGAGTCATTGACAATTCTACTTGAAACAATCTACTGTCGAATGTGTCTGGTCATTGATTATGCTTTGTGCTGTATATGTTAAAGTTTACCCTTTACCTTTAATAATCATTTCTTTGTTTATGGTTCACGTCTCAGCTTCTGAGGGTGGTGGCTTAACAGATCCTAGATTGACTCGTGGCCATGCAGCCATTCTTGCTGGTGCAATCCCGTCAAGCTCGTCTAAGTCGGAAACCATCAGATCTGGCCGAACCAATTCATCGTCGCTTGTCAACCGACAATCTACTGTTCCGTCGTTGCCGGGGGCCACCGGATCTAAATCCAAACGGATCCCACCGCTTTCTTCGCTCGGTGCATCATCATCAACTGAAGCGAGCGTCGTCTTACCATCTCCACCTGACAGTCTGTTGTCCAGTCATGAAGCGGAAAGAATGGATCTAGATTATTCACGTGAAATAGACTTCGCTTCAAACACTGGTGATTGGAGTCCCCCTCCGTTACCATCCTCACATACTTTGAACCACTTTCCAACCAACCAACTACCGGATACTCCGGAATCTATTGAGCTAACCATTGGTACGTTACATTACAGTTAGCAGTAATTTTTTCTGATTATGTGTTTAAACGAATTGCATTCCATTTTCCGGGTTACATTTACCCCGCATTTTTCGATTTTGCTATCAATTTGATTTGTTTGTTTTTTACCGCACAGATAACCTTCGTCGCCGTTTTCAAGACTATCGTCTTCATTACCATTATTCTGTCGATCCTGTGGACATTAATTCACTTCTTGAACAATTGAATGGACCTGTACGCAAGACATTAGAGCAGTTTCGAGATTTAGCTGTCCGCATTGGCTTGGTGCATGTTGTTGACGGCATGTTGTGTGCGGATCATCTTGGACCGGAAGTGAAAGACATGGGACAAGTGCTCAACGGTCTCCCTGAACTTTCTGGTGAGGGTACTTTTCATGATCTTGATAGTTTGCTCCACTTGTTCAACCTACCATTCGTGGTAAACTGATGCGCGTGTATTTAATTCGCGGATGCTAATGCGCGTTCTTTGCTCGCCGTGATTGTGTCTTTCTTTCATACCTCACCCAGGTCGCATCCGTTCCCCGCCTATCCTTGCGGATCTGTGCGAGGCCATGGAAAATCTCGTGCAAGCAATATTAACCGAAGATAGCTTCGATGATTTGGAAATGGCTGGTCGTACAGCCGCAGTGGTTTGCGAAATGTTGTTCCCGCTTTTTGCCGAGCGCTTAATGCCCTCTGGTTCGGATTGGACTGAGGAGTGAGTGCTTTCGTTTTTTGTTTTATGCGTGCACCGCGTTTTCTCAATCAGTACCACAGTTTATATCTTTAAATGCTTGTCACATTTTTTCTACAGTCACTATTTCCAAGTAGTATATTTAGTCGTTTATATTAGTATATCCGTTGGGATTTCATCGTGTCGTCGTTTCGTGACAGCTATTAAATTATCGGTTCCTATCTGCAGGTGGAAACATGCTGGAATCTAACTGCCACTTCCCTTTCTTATATTTATTTATGTCTGGACAACTTGACAGTATCATTCTATAAGTGTGCTGTGCGTTTCTGGGATGCGCAATCGTGCGGTAATTTTATGCTGTGTAGCTAACACCCTGCTAAATTGGTTAGCCACCGATGGTGAGCTGCATGTTGAAATACGCTGGAGTTTCACGGCAATTTCCATTTCTGTTTTCTATCTCATGCCTATCTAGGCCTGGTCAACCTGACAGTATCTCAGCCCACGTACAGTCCTTGACATGCATACATACATACATGCTTACGTACTTACATACATGCATACATACATACACTCTTACATACATTCATACATACTTGCATACATACATACATATATATATGCATGCATGCATACATACATACACGTTTCCTGGCATGTGATTTCGCATATACATATATTTGCCACTGGTGTAATGCTAATGAGTTAGTATCATCTTCAAGTGATCTTTCTATTTTGGATGATGGTCTCGCTGAACTTTGAAATTTAGTGTTATCAATATTCTTATTACTTATTTGACTATCCTTCACGTTACGTGGTTTTCGCACAACTAGTTTGTGCAAAGATAAAGTCTACCTGCGGCTGTATAATAGTCACGTGACCTTGATAACCCCATGGTGTTCTGTCTCGGTGAACATATGTTTGCATCTTGCTGGGTATCAGATAGTATACATCGTTTAATTTGCTGTGGTCTATATGCGTTGTTCGCCTTAGTTTTTACAAGCGTTTGACTGTTTCTGCTTCATCCTCCATCTAACTAACTTCACTCAACATTCGCCTCTTTCGTATTCATTGATCAAAGGAAGATCTGATTCCTTGAGAATTGTACAGTAATGAAAACAAAGCACTTTTGGGCATACGTACTCTATTCACGCATTGCTGGCTGAAAGTTTAGTTTATTGGGATTTTTTGCACCCGTATATACCGAATGAATTGTGTCCACTGGTCTCTCGTCATGCTCTTCTTAATTTATTCACCTCACAGACAATTGGAGGAATGTCTCGCGTTCCCAATGTTCGTTCCTTTTCGTCACCTTTGGCAAATGAATCCCGGCGATCCAAAACGAGAGCTCTTGTTGCTTTTGCTCACCGAAATGCAATCCAGACAACCGAGGTTGGGGTATCATTTGCTGTTCTATCTCAAGGTCGCGTGAGTACCATTTGTTGTGCCGATCATTTGGCCTAGTTAATCACTTGAATCACGTGATAATTATCGCCCACCGAATTTCCACTTCAAATCGATTGGATACTGACGCTATCTTTTTGACGCGCCGCGTTAAGATTTCCGTGTGTTGCCTTGTTTGTAATTTACTACAAATGTTTGGAGCTCACAAATGGATACTCATCAAGAAGTCGCTATCTTGGAATTTCGAGTCTCTTGAGGGGTTGTAAATTCGCGGGCTCTGTATTTGTTCTACGCACATTCTTGCGCAATGCTTCATCTTGCACAGCCCAAATCATGCTGTAATTCATCCCCTAATTAGCATCTCTGGCAATTCAATCACTTTCCCATGGCACTTAAGGTCTGGTCATTTCGAATTGCGTTGTTTTCTTTCCAGCAAACTGAACGATGAGACGATGTTGACGTATCGCAACTTTTGTGCCAGTCAAGAGAACCCGGATTTGCGCACTTGCTTACACAAAGACATGCAAGTAAGTTGGCGTTTTTGTGAAATCATAACCCTGGATGCGGACAAAGTGCCGCTTGATGGATCGCGTGTAGGTTGTTAACTTCCCCAGGCGAATGAAGAAGGAGATAATGACATTAAGGTTGCAGCGTTTTCTCACTTGACACCCATCATTGTCCGCAATCACTTTAGCGCGTCGGTAACTTTGGAGTGCACAAGTAATTTACCACAATACCCACTGGTTAATAGTTTCTGAAAAGCCACAGCCAGACACAATGCTCAAGGTGAGATGTTTTGCTGCGTTCATAAAGACGAATTGGCGGGTAGTATTGCCAATTGTGGGGCTGTCGATCATTCGCTGAACTGTGTGGTAGAATTTACTCTTCACGTTTTCTCGTTATTATCATCGTGTTTAATCACGGTCTGAATCACCGAACGTTGCCGCAAGGGCTGGATACGTAGTGATCACGTTGCCGGCCAGAAACGCATAACTGTGTCCGTTTATCTACAGCACACACATTCCTCACCGTAACCAGGTGCACAATGATAATTGGTGAAGACCAGATGAAAGCCTCTTGTGAGTGTCATTTGAATCGAAATTAGTCCGGCTTCATTTCAAAAATCAACGGGAATTAACACCACCTCTAGCTGCGACAATCAAATAGTTACAAGATAACGTGCTCGAACACTCCTGGAATTTACTTAATCTCCAACTATCTTTGGTCTTGAAACTCAGGCCAGTTTCTGAAATTTGTCATCATGTGGGGTTTGGTTAACGGAGCATAACATCTTGGCTTTCCGGTTGTTTCTCTCAGTAGCGTGTCACTCTATGCATGGTTTGGTGTCTGTTTGGGTAATGCTGGATTAAAACAATTTCACGTTTACCCACTAATAAAGCGCAAAACATCTAAATATATTCCATATTTTGGTGTCATTTACCAGTCACTGAATTTTCATTTTCTCGTTTCTTCTAGCTGTTAGCTGATGATAACCGTCGTCTGTTTGCCTATCTCCTACCCGATGTTTATACTGTGGTAAGTTCTTTTCTGTTTTTATGCATGCTCGTGTATGAAATCGCAAGCCTTATCCAGGCAAAGTGCTGCACAGTCCTGCACCACACGTGGGCTAAAATACGATCTGGTTGCCCAGGTTTAAACAGATATGAGAATTAAAATACAAATGGCAATAAGATTTCAGCCTGTTTCCGTATGCAAATCCGTGCATTTTGTAGATGGTTAGAATTGGTTTTGTGCATGACTTTTTATCGCTTTCTGCATTGTGTTTTAGTTGCACGTGATCGGTGCTAAATCCCATTCGTCAATCAGTAGTTTGGAAATGAAGTAGCTCCGCGTTAAATCATCAGTAATCGTTGTTCGTTATGGCTTCTAGTCTTTCCTGAAAATAAGAAATGATAAGCGTTTGACGTTATGCCATCACAAGTCTCATCCAGGCAAACTGCCGCATAGTAATAGACTGTACGTGGGCTAAGATATTGTCGCATTCAGGATGGCAAGGCGAATTTATTAATTTCTGTGCCAAGTTAACTATTAATTATTTTCTCGTAAATTGTTTGACACATTATCGTTCGCGGAATTATGTCCAATGATGCCACCCGATTTCAGTTATACATGAACATCAGAACTCGATAACACATCCATTTTTCTACCTTGCAATCGTACGATAATTATGGCTATTGATAAGTAAATGTTGAAATCTTAGTATCAACCTGTCTGTGATGACAAACCAAGGGTGGAGTATATTGTAGCGCACACGGAAACTATCGTAGAGTTACCCGGACACCTTCTCCCCTGGATTAAAGGCGATGTGCTGTAGGAACTCTTTCTCATCTGTGATGAGCCAGGAAATACAATTGCGCAATGCTTCTTTAGTACGCTGATAACGCTTTGCTAAAGTGATTCCCAACTGCAGTGACCTGTGTACGATAGCACAGTCCTAATTGCTTTTATTTTTTTAGCTCTAGGCAATCTGGATGTGGTATTTTATCACAGTTCGCTGTGCAATTTCATAATTTTATCTATGATGATCTTGTAATCTTTGCAATTAAACCACTAGAATGTTTACAAGTTGTGTTGCATGTTTGCTTGACGTTCCCAATGATGCAACTTCGGGTCGCGTATACTCCGACCCCGATCGTGTTTAGCAACATTCACTTTACTGCTTTTAATTTCGTCCGCTTGTCTTTATTTCCAGTTTTCAGACGAACTTTCTCGCGACGTTGAGTTCACGCATCTCATTGTCAGTTCAGTCGATCCTACGACGTGTAACACAATTATTAGCGAAATTGTCCGGGGGCATCTGAACATGTTTCCGTCCGATGATTTATCGGCTGTTTTGAGTGAGTGTTTGTTCCATTCGTTTAATGTGTCCTACTACCGAATCCCCAGTCTGCGGATTTCAATGAAACCCTTATGGTTCAACAAAAACATACATCCATTCTCTCATCTTTACCCGAAGAATAAGTGGGACATTCGGTGTATAGCATACGAGGCCATCCTAAACCAAGTCCTGACAACTTTCGCATCTGCTTGCTCCCTTCAATGTTATTATTATTGCGATGATGGGATCTTCGTTTGTAAACACGCTTGTATGCACTCGAAAAGATTGGTTGTCTCAGCTTCACTTTGTAGATCGGTCATCCAAGGGATTAGTCGTATTGAGCATTGACTGCTAAGTGTAACGTTTTGTACCACCCGATACACTTGTTAAATACCCACCGAACATAATGTGACTGTTTCGACCTATGATTAAGCACAATAAAGCGAAATCAATTGTAATTGTGGGTATTGTTGGCACACCTAATATGCGTTTCTTTTGGTTATTACTTACCGGGTCATTTACAAATTGGCATGAAAGATATTGACCGCAGATACTGCTTTCGGCTGCGGAACGTAGATGGTGTAAATGCTACCAATCGGTCCAGTGCTGCTTATCGCTTTGAACAAAGCAGCAGAGATTGTTTCCCCGGAATCAGGTATGGTATGGTATGAAAGCACAAGCCTGATCCAGGCAAAGTGCCGCACAGTCAGAGACTGCAAGTGGGCTAAGATACTGTCAGGTTGCCCAGGCCTAGACAGATATGAGGGGGTAAATAGAAATGTCAGTGAGACTCCAGCGTGTTTCAGCATGCAGCTCACTACCCGTGGCTAATCAATTTAGCACGGTGTTAGCCGCACAGCACAAAGTACTGTACGATTGCACATCCGTGTAAACAGGTGTAAAAAACGTAAACTCGAATTCTAAAAAATCAGCCTTTTATATTATAAATTGAAGTGAAAGAAATGAACTTGCAGTGAAAGAAATGAAATCAGACTGTTCAATCATTTGAAACGCTGTGGTTCATGAAACCGCCATGCACGTGCGATGTGTATCTGTGGTCGACATCGACCGAACGAGACCAACAACTGGGTGGTTATGCTCCGATAGGATCGACGCTTATCTCCGGTATCTTGAACTCGAAGCTGTACACATGATATGGCTTCACCCACTGGATAGGATGCTAGGCTACCATCATTGTTTTCCCAATTATTGTTCATACCCATTTTATAGCTGGGTACTTTGCGAATCTGGGTTAACTACATTTCCAGAACGTCCTGCCCCGTTTCCCTTTACTGGGGTTAACTGAAGCGCAATTCCTCAACGCTTACTTTTCCCCATTTGCAGAGGCCAGTCTGTCTTGGAATTCGATCGAACAATTGTTTTTCTGGCAGTTGATCAATGCTCACGAAATTCCAACGCGAAATTTTCTTCCTCTGGTCAACTACATGGATCCAGCAAGTGAGATGCCTCCGTGGAACAAAACTCATTCATTCATTTTTACCCCACATCTATTTACAACCGGTTTCCGTTGTTTTTGCAGAACATCCAGAAGCGTGCTCAAACTTGATTCTGTTGTTCAAGTTGGAGAAGTAAGTGATACAAGCTGGTTTTTCCATCTTATTATTCAGGGTTTGTTTTTCACATATTAACTTATACTGTAAATGGAATCATCATCACAGACAGCATTACACCGGTAGCGCGTACCGAATGCTTAACTGCCACAACCATGAAAAAGTAAAATCCTAAAAGATGGGGAAGGGTGGGACTTAAAGAGCTACGGGTTCTATAGAAGAGTAAGCACAAACAAACGGGATAGGGGTGCCTACACCTCGAATGGAACATGCATTCAAACAAGTTTCGTGAACGAAGGGAAACCTTTGCTGAACTTCTAATTACGCTCGATCTCAGGCTTTCAATGAGTGGGTGTAATCCATCTTTTGTCCATGTGAAACCCGATATTTACTCGATTCCTTTACATCTCTGTGCGGTTTGTTATGAACGGTGGCGGTATTTTCGATCTGATTGAGATAGGAAAGTGACAGCATTATCGCACACCAACCCTTGACATTATCGCATTCGTATCCCTGATGTTTAGGCCAATGCTCGAATAACCACACATCCTTGCAATCAACTATTCGTAATGACAAAAAATTCTCGTTCCCTTCAACTAACAGACCATTATTATGTTCGATACCACGATGACTGCGCCGCATTCACGAAGCAGGTAGTTGGCAAATTTACTGGTAGGGTTCCGTACCCCGTGGTAGTCGCTCCTCCGGTTTCTTCATTAACTGTATTACAAACTTCGACATAAAACTGCACTAGAAAGGTGTCGCTTTTTTCATTGGCATCATCTGATTAGTGAAACCCATTTGTGTTATATTTCAGGCCAAGCTTCGAGCTCATCCGAGCGCTGATTTCCCGCCCCGGCCCAAACGATGCCCTCGCAGTCACCGCGCTACACTTTTGGAGTTGTCCCGACAATCAACATTCGGCACGTTTCGCCAATATTTTGAAATCCATGATCCTCACTTGCCTGTCCTCGCGCTCGGAATCGGGATCCCGTGATCGGAAACGCAGTGGCGCAAAGTATGTATTAACGTTTGGTTCGTTTGCCTATCCTCGATTTTTGTGAACGTATCACTTGATGTGTTAGCCTCGCAACTCTGTATTTTGTTAATACTTTTAGCTGTTTTGTTTCGTTACTGTAGACGAGCTCACTAGCCGCTCCACCCGTTGCATATTTGTCGTCATCATAATTGTATAGCAGTTGGGCTTTGATTCTCCGTATCAATATCCTGTTATTTCTTATCATGGTTGTCTATTCTAAACGCCGGCGATGTGCATGAGTGAAGACTGATCTGACCCTGTTAGACAACTCAGTTTATAATTTGAACAAGTTGCGCTTGTATGACACTGGTGTATGCAACTTGTTTGCCATTCTTGCACTGTTTCAAGTTCATGCAGATCCTGATCCCACTGTCCCTATCCTGATGAGTGCAAACAGCATGAAACTGGATGCGTGGTGTGTGATAGAAATGCATGCAAATGATCTTTTTGAACATGCTTAATTTATAATTCTCTTTCAAATACTACTTTATTGCACTATTCGGTAGTATGTCTCACTCATGGGCGCTCACTTTAATTTTTGTACGCGATTCATTTCAAGCATGTGAATCACCATGACTGACATTTTTCATTGACAGATTAACATCCGAGAATCCTGTGGATCTCTCCTCCATACTCACACATTTGGACGCCATCCGAAGGACTTGTAAGAACATATCGCGTACGTCTTTTCTCCTAGACAATCCAATTTTCCGTTGTGTACCACTGCTCAGAAAATCTAGTAAACGCGACAGTGTGGAACATGTCAGCGGCTCAAAAGCTGATTTAGCATTAGCGTTGTTATCTCGGCTGTTCGGTTTTGTGCATTAATTTTCGCAACACGATTTACGACAATTAATTTCAACGGTTTTGTTGATCTGGCCTTCTCGTAATAGCCATGATCCCAGTAAAACCATCATGAGCTGAAACTTCTGGATCCAGATCGTGCAGTACTTTGTGCTGTGCGGCTAACACCGTGCTAAATTGTTTGGCCAGAGGTAGTGAGCTGTATGCTGAAACGGGCTGGAGTCTGACTACCATTTCCTGTTCTTTTTTATTCGTCATATCTGTCTAGGCCTGGGCAACCTGACAGTATCTTAGCCCACGTGCAGTCGGTGACTGTGCGGCACTTTGCCTGGTTCAGGCTTGTGCTTTCATACCTGGATCCAGATTTGGCGAGACCTGCAATACCGTTCAATTTGCACGACGCCGCTCAGGACAACACACCGACCCATGGAAAGCGATTATGAAAGATTAGTGACCCAAGAGATGCTGATAGCAGTGGCAATAACGGAGAGACCCCAGTCGCCAAACGCATACGGCGTTCTTGATAACGAGATCAGGACTATAGAAATCAATGGGCCGTTTCACTCAGATAACAAGGTTGTAGGAATAGTGAACTAATATATTCCAAATATGATGTCGCATGGCGTAGATAAGATAGAAATAGAAATCCAGAAAAATAAAAGCTAAAAGTGACAGCATTGACTCATTCGGGGATTCTACCACATTTTGATTACTAGTGATTTCATTGTCACGTTTTCCTATTTAGTCCTTCAGGATGACGACATACAGCACGCACTCGAAGAAGTAGTGAAGTCAGGAAAAGTCCCGTTGCCCGTGAAGGATCACTTCTCTGATTTGTTAGCGCTTGCTGAGGATCAACCCACCTCACCAACTTCCAACCGGTCTTCCGAACCGCACTCCGACTCCACGGAAATCCCTCACCGTCTTGGATCAGGTGACACAATTTTGGGAAACTCCAAATCATCCCGGCTTCCTGGACGCGGTTCCAGTCTTGGCAGCAAAGGAGGACATAGTCTGCGGAATCTAGATTCCCGACGAGCTGCGGAGGTGCGTGCCATTTTCTGTTACGCGTTTAAGTCTCCTTTACTTGGGAAAAAATCGTTACCTGTTGATTTACGCCACTTATTTTATTTCAGAATCTGTAATATGTATTTAATGCAATGAGTTCGGTCAAACGTTAGCGTTCAACACTTACTGAGAGCTCCCATTACTTTACAGGCTGAACGAAGGCGACAGCCCTTGTCGGAAAATAGCAAACGTTCCTCTCGATCGAACAACAATCAAGCAAACGATGATGATGATTCGGAAAACAACGACGATCTTGAAACCATCTCGTTAAGTTCTTCCTCTACCTCCTCTTCAAGTAGTTCAGATGGAAGCAGCAAACACGCAGCAGTAAATAATCCGACGAAGAAACGCTCGTCGCGCAGTTCAAGTCCTGTGAAGACCACCGACCAAACCAGCAAAACTCCGAAACGCCTGTTCGAGAAGGACCGACGAGCAAACTCTAAACGTGGTCATACGTCGAAAAGAAGTGACGAAGATGATGATGATGACGAGGAAGGCGATGGCAACTTAGTCGTGATCGCAGACGAGGATAGTGATGAAGAAGATAAAATCCGTCCACCGAAATGCCGTAAAATATCCGGAAGACGCTCAGCGTTAGATGACTGAGGAGGTTTTCGTTGTTGCTGGGTTTATTTCTAACGAGTCCGATCATTTGTACAATTCGCACTTTTCCCTTTAATCATGTCAGTTGTATAGCAATACAATCAATGTATACTAATCATGCAGTGTTTATCAAAATGTCTGGGCGCTTTGTCTTGCTCCATACCTGTCTTTAATGACTGCGATGATTGTGCATGTATGCATGAAAGCACAAGCCTGATCCAGGCAAAGTGCCGCACAGTTAGAGACTTATGTGGGCTATGATACTGTCAGGTTGCCAAGGCCTAGACAGATATGAGAAAGGAAACAGAGAATAGATAGCGATGATTAACCCTGGCTATCCAACCAGAACCGAGCTGCATTCATTAAAACAGTGTCCCGTGTCTGACCAGGCTTTTTTCGTGTTAATTGGCGCGTGGAATGCACTAGTGATGAGTACGGATTAAGAACTCGGCATTAATCTGTCCAGCAGCACCCTCCTATACAACACAAGAGAAACACAAAAGTTCAAGGTAAAAAGATTGCTGCCAAAATTTGAATTTACGCGGGACCTAAACTGGCGCAGTCAAAATTATATTCACAAAAGAAAAATGGGGGATTTAACTATCGCGCATTCGGCATATGCAAATAGCAATCAAGTGGCGTAAAACTGCACAGCGACATCAGCTCTCTTACGATTTTCAATGTCATGTTTCATGAATAGCTCGCCCAAATACTCCATAAGTTATTTATATATCAAGACCGCTAGACGGTTTTCAGATATATCCTCAAGTGTGCCCAGCCATCGCCACGTCGGATCACTCACAACTTATTATGGTTTCGGGTTGTTAGCCCTCATAAGGTGGAGACAGCAAGCTGATGTTCAGTGCGCTGTTAGTTCGGATAATAAAAGATCACGAAGCAACCATTTCTTGTGGGTCAAGATCATGATTGTGATCGCGTCCGTGGTGCTCAAAATGTCTTCGTGACATTTGGGGAACCATGTAAACGCCTGAGACTACAAACTCAGATTTTACTCGGTGGTCAGCGTCACAAGCTCTTCAACTTCTTGAAACAATCTCTATTCAATAACTTGTATCTCGTTTAGATGTTTGCTTTACTAGTCCCAGCATCGTTTATCTCGTTTTGACCTTCCGCTGGTCAGAAACGGTTACGCGTCGCACCATGTTGAAGGATCCTTGAACACTCGTTCCGGATGCACCGAATAAGTCTTTAATCTAAAGTCGTCCCTAACGAACTCTCAATGTGTTTTACGCGGTCTACATCACATTAATTTTCGACACATTTCTCAATCGTTTGGTTGCCACTTTTCAACGTACTTTAATTTCAACGAAGAACACCTTTAAAAGGGTTTGTTTTGCATTGTAAATGCCCATAGGCGTGTAATTTCGTTGAGTCAGTCAAAACAAAATAAAAGGAATACTTCAACGAGATTGCAGAATACGGAACAGCTTGATAAGACGAGATTTTAAGTCTGCTGTCATCACAACACTCGGATTTTGTCGTGCAAGATGCTTCTGATTTGACCTTGAATTTCACCGTAGAAGAATCGCCCCAATAACGTCTTAGCGTTAAACTCCAACTGAATTTTGTGTGGTTAAGTCCAGCTGTGCGCTGCAAAAACAGTCACAAGTATAAAGCCATTTTCACCTTTCTCATGAGATCATATCGACAGTATCGTCGTCACGTGTTGGTTTGCGTGAAACACGTTTCAAAGTAAATTTTGAGGCATTCATTTTTTGCACATGAAACATGATAATGGAAAGAAACAAGATTAATTTGTTTGCACCATCTGCTTCGCTTCTGCGGGTTTTTGTTCGCGCCATCGTTTAAGGAACGTGCGCAACAATTCGATGCGTATGCCTGGAAGTGAAGAAAACAAAATTGAATGTGACAGTGACGCGAAATACATTTAGAATGAAAAAGAAAGCTTGTGGTGAATCGGTGAGAGTAATTGATTGGTAACGTTTTGATTCTGACTCAGAAGCTTCGTCAGATCAAGGGTGTCAGTGCGAACAGAGATCAAGCTAAAATTTCATTCACCTGACCAATCCTAAGCTGGTTATGAACTGCGAAGTCCGTGGTGGGCGCTGAGCATGTTTAGACATGCGTGAGTGCAGAACCTATCATGAGCTTAAGATTGGCAGGTGAATGAAATTTAAGCTTGATCTCTGTTCGTAGTGACACCCTTGATCTGACGAACCTTCTGAGTCAGAAGCAAAACGTTACCAATCAATTACTCTCACCGATTCATTACAAACTTTCTTTTTTCATGATTATGATTTCCCGATCGGTCACGAACATTTTCCATTACATTACATTTAGAATGTGTTGTTTAGTTAGGTCATCGAAATCATTCTGCCTCGTGGCCATCACATGTAACCATCATACAGTCGCTACAGAATTATGTTTACAAACGAGAAAGGTTTAACAAACCTTAGGAGTCTAGGAATTGTTGGTCTCCTTCGGTCGATGTACATCACAAAAGCGTGATGATTTAATGCACCACAGCTTTTCGAATGATTAAACAATCCAATTCGTGAGCCACAATCTCTCCCGCAGCTCTCCTGGAGTTAGGCAGTACTAAGTCGATCGATGACAGTTGCATGCTGACCACGTGATCTACGATCAGCAGCCAAGAGCTGTATCTGCTCTTCCAGAGCTTGCAGACGACGCTTTACACAGTGCCACCAAAGTGAGCGGTCATGAGCAAGTTCTGCCTAATCGTATTGTCCCAATATAAGGAATGCAAGCGGTACAAAAACGGTCGCGGTGTGTGTGTGATGGGAATGCATGCAACTACGGATTTTTTTGCTTTCATCTCTTTTACACGTGCGGTCTGCCTAATGGTCGACTCTTCTTGATTTCAACTCACCGTAGAGTGGATCTTTTGCAATACGACCATTTTTCATTCCGTACACATTACCCACTCAGCATAGACAGCGTAGTAGGGTGAATATTCTCTGTAGGCCAACCTTAGAAAGCACTTCAACATTCGTTACTTTGTCCATCCAAGATATGTCCACCTTTCCCTGGTGTCTTGCGTAGATGGTCCAGGCTTAACTGCCGTATACTAAAACATTCAGTACGCACGCGCTGTATACCATCATTTTTGTCTTCACAGTAAATTCGCGATTGCCTTAGATACAGAAGTTTAATCGGGGCAAGAAGACAGCTGCTCGGCAAATACACTTTTAAATCTCCCTGTCTAGCAAGAGGTTATCCGCAATGGTTGAACCAAGATTCGTGAAATGATGTTGTGGTTCAAGCTGACAGATTTCAACAGTGGCCATGGACTTTGGTTTTGCTCGTGCTGATTGTCGGCCAATAGTCTTTGCATACCGATGAAAAGCTGTCCCTTAGTAAGTGAAGGTGTTCTTAGGAAACAATAATGACGGCTACATAGTCGGCAAGCAACAAGTCACGAATTAGCAGCTTCTGGCCTGCACGAGTGGCTCCCCGAGCCCGGCGGAACTGCTTCTACCAACAGGAGAAGGGGCGAGGACGAGTGACTGGCGCCTGAAAACCAGTTTACTTAAGGCAGATGGAGCTCGTTAACCTGGGAGGGCATTTCATGGAAGGGAAGGAAAACCCTGATTTTCAACCTCCGCAGTCTTGCGGTATACCCGATCGCGGGAAAGGCTTCGGGAGAAAACCCTGAGGAAAAATCTGGAACAGACTCTTTTAGACACACCACCTCTTACTGGTAACTACCTGCTGCCTTGCAGGTCGCACTTGGTTGTGCAAAGGCTAGAGAAGCTGACTCAAACAAACGCCGAGTGGTGCTGAGGATGCCGCCTTGTACCCAAATTCCCAAGAATCTTCATTGAAGCCGACTCATCCTCCAAGAGGAGATAGTCGCACAAAGTAAAGTAAAGTAATTAGCACAACCCGTACCTCAGTATGTATCGATAAACAGTTAGTCTGAGCCTAGGGGTATCAGCGCATGCCACGCGGCTTTCACAATAGTGTCAATCATAGTTTCTGTGTTAACTGAAAGACACGCTTCTTATCAAATAAGCAGGTCACACCAAGCCCAAAACGGAGATAATTTTAGGTGTAACCAGTTGCCTTGGTGAGATTGTAGCTTTAGCAAGTTTACGCAGCAGCACATCGGGGAGAGCATGCGTCTTGCGATCGATCGGACCAGCTACAAATCCCACCGCGTTTGCGCATTTTGCGAAATGTGTTTATCCTGTTTCCTCACCGTCTAAAATGTGCGCGGACAATAGTTGAGATAAAAGCTGGGACAGTCTAGCACCCCGTTAAGCGAAATGCACGAAGGTGCAATTGTGCAGCATTTTTGTGCTATGCAGCTAACCGTGCTGCATGCGAAAACACGCTGAACTCTCACTGTCATTTCTATTTCTCTTTTATTTTCGTTTCTCATGCCGGTCTTGCATACACGTATTTATGAAAGCACAAGCCTGATCCAAGCAAAGTGCCGCACAGTCAAAGTTGCACGTGGACAACGACGCTGTCAGGTTGCCCAGGCCTAGACAGATATGATAAATGGAAATGGCAGTGAGACTACAGCGTGCTTCCGCATACAGACCGGTGCCGGTGGCGAATCAAAATAGCATTACGTTAGCTGTGCAGTAGAAAAGTACGGCACGTTTGCACATCCGTGCACTTTCATATATACCATACTGTCTAATGAAACCATATCATCCAGTATAGTTTGTGAAGTCCTGTCATACGAAAACCGAGGATAGGCGGTTCGTGGCTTCTGTGAGCAATGTTACTTTGAAAGATAACGACTGATCTGGTGGTGTAGTTCGGTGTTGCAATAAGTGGTACAGGTAAGTCTTTCGCCCGGTACCTCTGAGTTCACTGGCGTGCCTAAAAAATCGAAATAAACTTGGAAGTTAGAACGCACAAAGCAACGTCCCGATTTATGTTGCGGTTCAACGTTCGCATTCTACACAGGGAACCTTAGTCTTCAAGTTTTTATCGAGCTTTTTCCCCATATTATCGTAAATTCTTCATATTCCCAGTTTCCTAATAGAAACCTGGAGGAAAGTTCATGTGCTTCATGTGAACACGCATATCCATTCGCGCTTTTGAATGCTAATAAACGCAAATGAACAATTTCAGAGAAAGCCCGATTAATACAGAATATTGCGGCATAACATGTACAAATCTTAGCATAAAGGTGTCTTTCGTACCGATATTCGTAGGTAGTCAAGCATTTTACGGAAACCTACCACGCTCTGAAATCATCTCGATGAAATCTCGAGGGACGATCGTGTCTTCTGGAGCTGTATCACGTGATCCAGCAAGGATGGTGACCAAGGGGGTTGCAGACGTTTCTGGCATTGATCGCGACTCCTCATCCAGCGACAGCAAATCACAACACGAGGAGGGTTCGTTTAGGATGACACGAGTTGAGAGATCTGTTTGCACAGAACCTCCGGTTTCCTTGGAACTCTGTGTATTGTTCGACTGTCAAAAATGAGAAAACCATACGGATTTACAATTGAAGATAACAGAAGATTGAAGATTTTGTCTACATGAGCCACAAGTTGTCTGGAGGATTGTAATGTTGAGTTTTATTTAGCGGAACTTGACCACAGAGTCGCAAACGTGGTGTTGCCGCCAAACGTAAGCAATCCTGTGTGAAGAACGAGTCGAGAAACTTCAAACGGTGAACATCCTCTTCTCAAAGTGGTCAACATTCGCCTCCGTAAAGCAATACGGAAGCGGGATAGATCCCGTCTTTAAAGCTCTAGCTTAATTCACGCATACGTCAGTCTGTCTGTAGCAATTATGGACGAGTGTTCTTTCTACAACCTTCACATGTAGTTGAATGATGCATTTCGCTAGGAATTTTGTTCATCAGACATGAGAATTCGGAAATAATGGACGCTTTTGAAGCAAAAATGGACTATTACTCAAGAGTATGACCCATCGTTGGGTCAGTAGACCATAAAACATTCAGGACCATTTTTCGTAACTTGCGCTCGGCGAGGGTACTTCGAATTGTGTGACGATAACTACTTTACGTATGACATTTTTGTGTAAGATTTACGGCCGGTTCGTTATTTTCGCATTCTTAACGTAAAGACCAAAACGTAGACATGGTATGGTTTTCAGAAGTATTCGATTAGGTTGGATAGGTATCAACAGTCTCGCGTTCTACCAGACTGATCCGTAGCCAGTTGTGGTGTAAGTGCGAGGGATGTTAGCAACACGTTACTTTGGTCATCCGTCAGCTTCTCGAGCGCTTGGCCAATTTGTGATTCTGTATTTGAACATCGTTGTTCGAACCCTATTAAACAGTGGTAAACAAGTATAACTTTGAATACCAGTTATCCAGGCTCACTCAACCTAATCTTACTGTCTCCGCCTGATGACGGCAAACAGTCAGAAACTGATAGTGGTGTGTAAGTGTGGTGGATGTGAGCAACACATTACTTTGGTCATTCATAAGCGCCTTGAGTGCTTGATGAGGAATCATTATGTGATTCTGTGTTTGAACACGGTGGTTTGTTGTACGAATCCAACTTAACAGTGGCATACAAGTATACCTTTTGTTTACCACTATACCACTGTTGCGAGGCTCACTGAACCTGATATTACTGTCTCCACTTGATGAAGGCAAACAGCAAGAAACCGGTTGAGATGGGGTGCTGTGACCAACACTATACCATAGTCTAAATCTCTTGTAGACATTAAATAGGTCAAGCTAGACAAGATAAATTATGAGCAAGAAACAAACAAAATGTAACATGGAAAGCTTAGACACCAAATCCTTGGCACAGAGTAATTCAAAGTTTTAATGGTCCAAAAAGCAAATACTTTACAGTAACCACAGTTTAAAAATATAGGGAATGCATAAAAACAACACAAATGTTTTATCAATATGGAAAGTCAACACGTGTATTGAGGTGCCAGGTTGGATTTGGTCAACATATACTTGTCAAGTTCAGCCTTGAACATGTTCAGGCTTGATGCACAAATGATATGTGGGGGCAGAGAGTTTCATATAAAACAAACTCGGACAGCAAAGAAAAACCTTCGACAATTTGATCTGGAGAGTGGAATAATTAACGAGTATCACGGAGTCGGACTCAGGCAATGGGCTAAGCAACGAGTGGTAGGACAATTGACATGGATAAACAAGCAAACGAATAATAATTTGGTGAACACAAGTGGGGGACAAACTGCGTGGCAGATCGATGGGATGATCACCACGACGATTCGGGGCGAAAGGTTGTGTGAATACACGAAATCACATTCTGGAATCGGACGAAGTGCCACACGTCGCATGAAATACTGTCAGCTTGGGTATGGTATGGTATGAAAGCACAAGCCTGATCCAGGAAAAGTGCCGCACAGTCAGAGAATGCACGAGGGCTAAGATAGTGTCAGGTTGCCCAGACCTAGACAGATATGAGGGGGGAAATTGAAAAAGAAATGGTAGTGAGACTCCAGCGTGTTTCAGCATGCAGCTCACCACCGGTGGCAAATCAATTTAGCACGGTTGTAGTGCTCCCTGATACATTCCAGAGTGTCCGGTAGTTGATCGGACGACAGGTTCACGCTTTCAAAAGCACATCACCATGAAACGTGAAATAAAAATTCATAGAACCAAACCACATAACAAATTGGGGGTTGCAGTTTAGTGTGAGCCGTACCTCATTGAAGTAGCACGCGCAATCCAAAATATTCAACCACCGTTTTATCACCCATGGATTGGCTCGATGACCTTGACCGTCTGCGACCGAATGGTCCTCCTCGTTTTTTCGATCCGCCGACGGGGTCTCGGAGCGGGGTGATTTGATTGACGCCCCACTCGTTGGTTGCTTAGGTATCTCTTCGGAACGTTGCAAGCGAAGAAAACTGAAACATGCAATCGTAATAATCAGAACAAGCTCTGCGAATCATTTTCATCTATTCGGGAGAAATAATCTCACTCACCGATTGCCAGCGTGCGTCTCCTGTTCCAAATAGCGGATCGCCACACGTGCTGTTGCCATTGTCTTTTTAAGATTGTCCAGATGGGCGACGACTACGAATAATGGTATGGCAAAATGAGAACATGATTAACATCAACACAACATTAGCGGTACATGAGACGGTAACGAAAACAATGCTATCAATAAAATGATGGTGTTTTGCTCAGAATTGGTGTACAGATGTGCAATCGTCCAATACTGCTTTACTGCGTGGGAAACCGCTCCAATTTAATTTGCCAGCGCTACTGAGATGCACGCAGAAACACTCTGGAGTCTCACCACTATTTTGCTTTCTTTCTATCTGTCTAGGTCTTTGCGGCCTGACAGTATTATATCCGACGAGCAGTCTTAAAATGCGCAGCAATTTGGCTGGATCAATACGAGAATTCATTGAAGCTTTGCTCATGAACTGATTAGCCATTCCACAAAACTCGTAAAAGCATGACAATATGATAGTCATTGAGACCTAGCCTTTTGTCAAATTAGATCCGATTTCACGGACCAGCTATAAGATCAAACGATGGTCACCGTAGAAGGAAATACATCATAAACTGGCTGTGCGGTGCGCCAGTTAGCTGACGAAGTGTCAACGTTCGAATTGCGCGGCAGCTGAATGAGGTTGTCTGCGAGAAGATTTCAAATCTATGATCGAATTTTAAGCTTCTATTGTTGAATTTGACAAAAATCAAAGTGACGAGAACTAAAAAGCGGTGGATAAAACGTACCAACGAATTAAGCAACGGACATACCTAGAATTGCTTTAGGGCGGTTGTGTGTTTCACGTTTGTGAAAGATGCTGACTACTCGAAGTCGACATTTTCAAATGTGGTGAGTTTCAAGTACAATCTTGAGAAAACGAACCATGACAGACTACCCTCTCTTGTTTGTGCAGAGACCAAGAGTTTAAAAAAACAAAGTCGCAAAAAGACCACAAAACCGAAGATGAAACATACCACACAATGGGACAATCACAACGAATGACTTGGAAGCGATCAGTCGCTTGACAGCAGGCAAATGGCTTGTCCAGCAATAAGCGTCGAGTACCAAATAGGGACTGTACATGGAGCTCAGGGGTTTGGTGGTTGGTGAGCAATCGGTTGATGGATGCGGGTGACATTGACGCGCCAATTGATTGACTTGGTTCATTAAACGCAGGCGAGCCATGTCACGCATCAGTTGGGTTTTGCGCGATTCCGGGGATGTCTAAAACGTAAAGTCAAGGCTCACTGAACCTGATCTTACTGTATCCACCTGATGACGGCAAACAGCCAGAAACCGGTAGTGGTGTGTAAGCGGTGGGGATGTGTGCACCACAATACATTGGTAAAGTCAGTTAAAACACAGAATCACATAGTGATTAGTGGTCAAGCATTCAAGGTGCTTATGGATGACCAAAGTGATGTGTTGCTCACATCCCCCGAAATTATACTCCACTACCGGTTTCTGGCTGTTTGCCGTCATCAGTTGGAGAGAGTAAGTTTAGGTTCGTTGTACGAACCCTATGCAACAGTGGCATTCAAGTATAACCTTGTTTACCATTTATCCACTGTTTCAAGGCTCACTGAATCTAATCTTACTGTCTCCGCCTGATGACGGCAAATAGCCAGAAACCGGTAGTGGAGTGTTATTTCGGGGGATGTGAGCAACACATCACTTTAATAAAGTCAGGATAGAAATGTGTGGGGAAACGCTGGTAAAATAATGAGCGTTGGCGAAATTACGATTATTTGGAAAATGTTGTCAATGATAAATAATGTGAGCAAAATACGTACACACATCCAGGAAAAATAAAAAGAAATAAATGGCGCTGTATTGCATTGTGTTTACTTTTTTGTTCGTTTGAAATGATCTGAAAGTTATCGAGCAATTGCTTGTCAAAACAAGGACCGAGTTTAGATTCCGGAACAAGCCAATCTTTTATTTTTGAATGGGGATGAGTTCTCGACTTCGCAAATCAGAAAAATTCCGATTTCAGGTTGTTGAATAATCATACCCGTAGAGCGGTGATGATTATGATTTGGCATGCCTTTCGAACATCAAGTAATTTACAAATGTGGTTCATCTGGGCAAACAGGACGCATAGGGGTTGATGGAACGATACCAAAAAGGATTATTTTGAGTTGCGATGGTAGAACAGAATTGGAATGTAAAATAATAAGTTGTAAGGAATGACCTTGATGTCAATTAGATGGGTTTATTCTCATAAGTAATCACCTGTTTGTGTGTGTCAATTCACCCAAACGGATATGGAGAAAAAATGATCAAGTTCCGGATAAAATAAAATCTACCCCTGAGCACATATTGAACCTGGACGAAATTAAATGAATCACGGTAAACAGGACGATGCCATGTATGTATGTATGAAAGCACAAGCCTGATCCAGGCAAAGTGCCGCACAGTCAGAGACTGCACGTGGGCTAAGATATTGTCAGGTTGCCCAGGCCTAGACAGATATGAGGGGGAAATAGAAATGGTAGTAAGACTCCCGCGTGTTCCAGCATGCAGCTCACTACCGTTGACCGATCAATTTAGCACGATGTTAGACGTACAGCACAGAAATGCTGAAAGATTGCACATCCGTGCCATGAAGCGGTATTCACATAACAAATGGCACCATACATGAATGAATAAAGCACATCATATTCACAAACCACATGTACCTTTTCCGGACTCTCATCGATCGCTTCTTTCTTATCTCCCGCCTCAAATGAGTCAGCTGGCAGGCTACTGTTCGAAGATTGTTTAGCCGCTTGTGTGACATCCAAATCCAGCTCCTCATTCGAATTCCATCCATCGTGATCCGAGTAACGAACCCTGTGACCAGCTGTGCCAGGTGGATCGGGTAAAAGATAAGGAACCCGTTCGTACTCAACAGATTCACGCGATAGATGTTTCCTTCGTCCACGACCCCGGCCATCTCGTTTGCGGGGAGCACGTCCACGGTTGTGATAACGCCTGCTTCTGTAGCCAATCGGAAGAGCCCAACGAGATTCGCTCCGGCCAAACGGCTGTCTTGATTCCGTGGAAACAGGTGACCAGAACGCCCCCTCAGTATTCCCGGTGGTATAGGTGAATTGAACATCAAGCTCGGTTGCATGTGCTGCCAGATGGATACCAACTGAGCAAAGCAGTGGAACACGAAGAGCGGCCTTGAAGAAAAAGGGCAAAGATTAGTTATCAGATGTTAATGTGATCAGCCTTCATGCAGAAGGAAACTGCTTGGTATAACATGGATTTAAAGGCCGGCGTACCTCATCCAAGCGGGAGAAGGGTTGATGCAACGTGGACTGCACGAAATTCATCTGTTGGTGCAAGGTGGACAAATATGGTAGGCCTCGAAGAAGCCAATCTTCCGGAAGGGGTATCGATTGAACCAAGTGTGAACAAGAGCATGAACCCGATTGTGCATCAGATTGAGTAGGTGAATCACGTAAGTAGCCCGGAAAAGTGCGTTTTGGAATCGAAACGAAAGTCATCAGATCAGGATGCACGCCTGGAGGATAATAAAATGATGCACGTATCATGGAATGAACAGATCATGTCGCATTTAACAGGATCAAAGGAAATAAATGAGAAACTTCCGATGTACTTCTACACGAATGTCAGTGTTTTAGGGTCGCGATGTGGGCTCCGCCCAGTGATTTCCGTTTAGCAAAGAGCATTAAATAATACACGTTTATCCGCAACGGGAAACGTAGGTCCCAAATGATGGAAACAACTTCGTACATTCGAAGATAAAATGCAGTCAGAAGTAATACTAGGTGTTTCTTTCTTCTTCTATGCTATTAGGAATGTTTTCAGCTCTACTACGATCTTAGGGGGAGAACACAGAGTATTATCTTACACAGGTGGTGTGATAGCAAACTGTACAAGCTTAATCGTTTGGAAGGACTGGTCGAGATACAAAGTGTGTTATTCCGTGTTTGCCAACGACGTATCCACTTACTGTAACCCTAAAAGCACCTTTATAAAGAGGGTTGAGGTTCTTGGTCACGGGAATTTCTCGTACTACATCATCATGGACCCGTAAACTGATTACGAATACATAAAATATGGTGTAAAGCGAGTCCGTGTTAAAAACACACTAATGTTCGCGATGCGATAATGGTTGCGCAAATTCGCCAGGTGGTACGAATCAATAATATGCCACACACCGGCGCAAATTTACTCATTAATGTCCTGTCGTGTGTCTGTCTAGGCTTGGGCCGTCTCAATACATCGTACATCTAGTAGAGTTCGTGGTACATTGATTCCACGAGTGCTATTGATGTCATGCACGATCAAAGGGAAGTTTAAATTGGCGTTAGCTATTAGAGTTTTGTAACACTGCTCAACAAATGTACGAACTCACAAGCCTGATCCAGGCAAAGTGCCGCAAAGTCATAGAATCCACGTGCGCTTACTATCAGGTTACCCAGGTTGCTCAGCGAGATGCAAATAATATTTGTATTGATTGGGATACTAACTCACCCGTATCACCGGATACGTCAGATGCATCGATATTTTCCTTCAACGCCATCATAACTGGATGCAGATGATTGAGTAGCAGAGACACCTGATAACACCAGCGTTGTATGATGTACTTGGTGACGATGGGTTCTTGCGTACCCCGATCTCGCTTGTTCGCATCGATATACAATTGGAGTACTTTGAAATGATCCGTCTGAATCCAGTCGAACAACACTTTCACGGAAGCCAACAAGTAGAGTCGACTTGCTGTGCGGAAGCGAAACTCCACGGAGGAGGAACTGTTGACCAGGTCGCTTTGACTTGAGGATGAATATTCGGTCTCGTGGTTGGTTGGAGTAGTCACAGAAGACATGGTGACATCATCGGGACATTGAACTCTGATTGGCGAATGGCAGAAATGAGAAATATTAATAATTTCTCGTATGAACGAGCCACTTTTAACCTAAAACAGACTCCTGGCGAAGTGAAAGTGATGAAATTGAGTTCGGAATCAAGCGAAATCACTGTCGTGTGGGGGTTATCATGCTCTTAGTTTTTCTGCTTGAAATAGGAAACTGGACGAAGCTGTACTTGGAGGTCGCTGTTAAATAATAAAGCTCGATGCTCAAATAGAGAATCAGAGAATGATTTCCAGTCAAGCGCTAACGAATGTAAGTGCGGAGTGTGTGAGCACCATAATACATGAGATAAAGCTACTTACTGGGGCTTTAGATGAGGGTCATCAGAAATTATACTAAAAGTGTGAAGCCAATGAAGCCGAACCTGTGATCCAGACACAAATAACCAACAGTTCGCCGAACAAGTTTAACGAGACGGAAGGAAGCTTGAGGATTTATGCAGATTAGGTTGAAAGGGTGACCGGCATGATACCACAAAAATCAAATTCCCGTGAAGTAATCGGTAATTTTACAATACCAGGTTAGAATTTCACAGCAAGTGCTGGTTCGCGGTTTGAGTAGCAAGATGCGGTGTCATTAATTCGAGTTCACATATGAGAAACATGCCATTCTTTGGTAGCTACCGTTACAACAACTGTTGATACCCATTAGATATGTGGATATGCTGATGAATTAGTGATAAATGTGGTGTGTAATTGGGTCTTACGAAGGGAGCATTATTGGGGAATATGAAATGTGAAACAAATGAGCATTAACTATTCGTTTTGTTAAATCTAACCTACTACCTCGGCCATCAAAGTTGTACTACAGCATGTCATCATAGCGAACAGAACACAGGCTTAAAATGGTTAGATAGACTAGACATACACCATCTCAAAGGTTGTATTAATATGAGTAATCTGGGGTTTTACCGGTATCAAAAAGCCAGGTAGAACGGTGAATACGAGGGTTGAAACGATGCATAAATGAAAGCGTCGTCACGGTGTAAAAAGCATGAACCCATCATGCGCTGGTGATGTACACTCATAATCGACATCGACCGAAGGGGGCCAACAACACAGAGCGATTCACGTGTAAGAATAAGGAAGTATATGTGCGACAATCCAAACGTATAATATGTTGAAAAATAAGTCTGCACAATCTCAAAATATCCCGCCGTTAGATCTCACGCGTGAAGCGAAAATTGTAAAACGAGCCATTGACCGCGACAAGGATGACAATTCATTAACAGTTGCACTCTTCCCATGAACCTATAACTTTGTTCTCAGACTATCAGCTGTCCAGGACTTATGAATGTCGTGTTGTTTGACATTCCTTTTATTGTGTACACTCGCTTATTTTACCGTATTACACATCTTACCTTTTTCCATTTGTTATAGCTCATACTCGAGTTTTCTAGTTGATTAAAGCCTTTCAATCAGGCGTTATCGTCTCAAAGTTCGTTTGTGTTCTGACCATTTCTGACTCTTGTTACAGAGAACATCGTGTGCATTTGAATACAGTCAGTAAACAGCCACAACTTAGGAACTGTTCGAGTCTAAACGCCATTTTTGCGTTTAAATTTTCGTCTAAGAAGGTGACAATTTCTTAGCCTTTGTGAATTCTATCAAAGTGAGCAACAAAACTTCATTCCAGACAGAAAGAAAAATGCTGATGCAAAACCGGTAAGTGAAAATGAAACTTACGCGGGTTTCCGTTCAGGAGACACCGATTCCTTGGCTGAAAACGAACACAAATCGTCATTATGTGTTATGATCGAACAGTTTAAAGACAGGTCTAAGGTTCAAACACTATGAACGATTATGCAACATATACTTCCTAGTAAGCAAGATCATATAAAGGTAATTGGCTTTATGATTTAATGGTTGTTTGATGATGAGGCATCAATATTTACATGCTTTTCCATCTCACACACAAACTCCATGCCCCTTTTCGTGATGTTTACAATCACCAGGTAGCGATATGGTATGGTATGGTATGTATGCATGAAAGCACAAGCCTGATCCAGGCAAAGTGCCACACAGTCAGAGACTGCACGTGGGCTAAGATACTGTCAGGTTTCCCCGGCCTAGACAGATATGAGGGGGTAAATAGAAATAGAAATGGTAGTGAGACTCCAGCGTGTACTCGCATGCAGCTCACTACCGTTGTCCAATCAAATTAGCACGATGTTAGCCACACAGCACAGAAATGCTGCACGATGGCACATCCGCGAAACACGCATTCAATCAAGTATAGTATGGTATGGTATGAAAGCACAAGCCTGATCCAGGCAAAGTACCGCACAGTCAAAGAATGCACATGGGCTAAGATACTGTCAGGTTGCCCAGACCTAGATAGATATGAGAATAAACATGGTAGTGAGACTCCAACGTGTTTCAGCATGCAGCTCAGTACCGGTGGCTAATCAAATTAGCACGGTGTTAGCCGCACAGCACAGAAGTACTGCACGATTGCACATTCGCGAAACACGCATTCAATCAAGTTTAGTCGACGATAGGACCGGCTCCAGCTTCATTGTAGCCTTCAACGCCATATATCATATCCTTAACAAGATACTTAGCGTAGAAGACAAAGGAAACAACGCAGAAAGACCGCCTTTGGGCACTATTGCATGTCACGTGGCTCACACTAACCGTAGCCATGCCGATGTGCGCGCCCCTGGCCAGTGTACTTGTTTTATTCGTCCTGTGCTTGAACCGAGGATGCAAAACGGGCGACTGATGAACAGATTCCTAATGCCAATTTAACGAGGTTGCCTTGCTGTTTAGTTGGAAGATAGAACAAGAAGCATTCAAATACTACCGATAAGGGTTGTGAAACTATGGGGCACTGGAAGTACATACAGTATATAAAGGTTAGTTTGCAGTTAAGTATGAATCACTATTATTCAACGGCACAAAATCGAAGGAATAATGATTGCATCGGGGCTGAATTAGCAAATCTACGAAGAGTGACGAACAAAATACAAACGGGTAAAAAGGCCAATCCCAGCTGATTGGGAACAGAAAACATCATATGCACCAACTCACTAGCAACAGAAGTAGGCTTGTCCCCGGAATGCGATACAGCAACTGATAACGAGTCAGTTTGTGGCACGTGTTTACGTTGTCGCGGATTTCTTTTATGAGAATCTCCTGGTGATGCCTGGTCGCTGGTTGGTTTGTGATCGGAGGGTAGCTTGCGCTTGCTGCTTGTTGATCGGGTCAGTCGTGCCCGTCGTAAGCGATGGTGTGCATAGAATTCACCTTCATCGTCGGAGGACAAACCAGGCGAGGACATGCCATCCTGTAAACGAAACACACAGCAAGGAAACATTCTGCATGAGAAACCAAACAGCAATCTAACGGATCTGAAAACATTGAATGAATAAATGGATCGCGGGCTATTGAAAAACATTTATTACGAACAGTCATGCTGGTGGATCGGACAAATGAAGCGGGGAAGAAATTCTGGTAGCTTTCGTGTTAAGGACCATTGTCATTGGCGACAGCACACCAAACAGCAACATCTAGCCATGAAATCGACCAGACGAGTGTTGCGCAATAAGGATTTATTATTAGAAATGGTAAATAATGGCACAAACCGATAACAATGCAACAAGAAAACAAATAAATACTCGCAATATTCCGGAAAACGATGTACGGTTATCATGTGAGTGATTGTCACTTTGACTACAAGTGGTGTGCATGTGAGAAATGTCCCTAACCATAATTTTTCATGACCTCCGGTTATCGGGAAGAAGACTGAGGCAGACTAGCACTTAGTGTTGGGCGGATAACTAGTGTTATCGGAATCGGGGCGCAAAATTGGTCTGCATGTAATCACCAGCCTGATGCAGGCAGTGCTGCGCCGTCATGGGTCAAGATACTGTCATGTTGCCAAGGCATAGACAAATGTAAGAAAAAAAGAAATGGCAGTGAGAAACCAGCGTGTTTCCCCATGCAAAACAATTTAGCACGGTGTTAGCTGCACAGCGCACAAGTAGTGCATGATGGCACATCCTTGTGAGCCAAATAAGCCCGTAAAAATATTCCATCGGATGTTGATAACGACCTGAGAAGTATCGTGACCACTACAAATCATCTATGCTGCGGGTAGAGCTCAGTAACCAATTAGTAGTAAAACCGAAGTAGAATTTAGGCACTTAACCAGACTCCAGGCCTGGGATGTTTTTACACGACACATTCAAAGAAAGTATTACGATAAGTGACGCACTAATTAATGTACGTCAATTACAAAACACCGAGTGGTGACAAGCTAGATTCTAATTCTTCGCTTCGAGGTTGAAACAGAACACGTATCGTTAACGAAGAAAACGTGGAGACCGCTGTTAAATGTGTAAGCTTTAGGAAATGATGACGCATTCTGCAATAAAACTTTTAGAGTCTAGTCATTACACACACCTTTGGGCAGCACGAATGCGCTGATGGGTACCATCTTCGGCACTTATGTGCAGCATGAGTGACCGTAACGCAAGCATATCTTGTTGCAAGCTCGCCATCATTACCGCCTTCTAATATTTTTTCTGGGGCTGGCAACCTAATAATAGCTTAGCGCAGACAAAGTATATCGGACTTGGGTTCCATGCCTGCATGCTTTCCGTTATTAGTAAGATACACTTGGTGCGAGCCGCTCAATTGAGGCATCCCATTATCACTCGGCAAGTATGTTACGCACTTAAACGGGTTACTGGTCGTGCTACCATGCCAAAAATGACTATCCATAGGGGAAAGGTATAAAAAACGGAGCGGAAGATAGGAAAGGTGAAAATACGGTGGATTATCGCAGTGACAATTAGGCGAACGAACAAGATTTACTTTCATGAACAACGAAAACAAAGTGACCTGTTGTTTATCAGTCGAAGACATTACTAAGCGTCGATGTCATAAAATGTCAATTGGAAAATCGAGCATTTTGGAATCAAAATTCAGCTTTGTTTGCTTGAGTTGTTCAATGCTAACCTGTGAATGTAACAGACTCGAATCTTCGGAGCTCCAAAGATCACCGCTCGATTCTTCTTCCATGCTCAACTCAGATACATCGTCCTCGGAGTTTGCCAAAGATTCGATCTCTGAATCATGCTCACTGTTGGAAGACAGGTCCTTCGGTTTCGAACATTCAGCATGCTCACAAGTGGATTCGAGGTTTTCGGCGCCTGTAAAATGCAGTTGAAATCGATTTTCTAACGTTGCGCTGTACGAGATTATAAATTTTGTGGTTCAAAACACAGTACACCGGCAAGAATGGTTTTCGCGTGCAATTGTGTTGATTCAAGAATGTATGGTCACAAAAAGCTCGGGGGACCTAATCTACCCGAAGGAACATGATCTAACTGGCAAAATGGTGAAAACAAAAGAAACAGAGCAGCGTCATCGCGCGTCTCAACAAAATTTATTGAGGCCCATCAAGTTGTGCAGGCAAGTTGAGGCATTAAACACCTTCTAACGTGACCGAGAGTGTGCTTGGGGCGCTGCCGACAAACAAAGTCGGCAAAGTGTACCTCAACAACATCAGCATCTACCACCTCATTATCATTGAAGCCAACAACAAAAAGCATTAGTCATTTACAAGTGCTTGGTCACCAGACACAATCATTCTCTGATTCTGTCTTTGTTAAAACCGTGACCAGCCACCTACTCCATCAAGACTGATTGAACCCAATTTCGCTGTGTTCAACTGGTGTGAGGAAACAATCCGAAAGTGGTAGAGGAGTGTAAATGGTATGGTATGGTATGAAAGCACAAGCCTGATGCAGGCAAAGTGCCGCACAGTCAGAGACTGCACGTGGGCTTAGATACTGTCAGGTTGCCCAGGTCTAGACCGATATGAGGAAGAAAAAAGAACAGGAAAACAGTGTAAATGGGGGTGAGGATAAGCATAGAAAAATACAAATAATTCCCAGAACCTTCAGGAAAGAGAACTTGGAAAACTGCGGTACACAAGAATAAACGCGGGGGAAAGGTGTTGAGGTAAAAACATTTTTTTATTAAAACAAACATTTTAGCATGGTTAAGGACAGTCGATTGTTCGGTGCCCGAAGCGATGCATGCCACACATTTAAATAAAGAATGGAAAACAGGATTGGCTTGCCACGGAAACTATAAAAGTAACACGATTCGAACCATCGAATCAAAAGGCATTGCAAGCAAATACATCCATCACAAAAGTGACAATTGTTGGTGGTTGAAAATGCGCAAGTTTGTAGTCAGGCAAAGTTCTGCATAGAATTAAAGACTGTGTTCATGTAGAGCTGCTCTCGGAATGGATGGAATCACAAGCCGAGACTCGGGCGAAGATATACCGAGAAATAGAAGTGAGGCTCATGCATGATTGCGCATGCCGATCAGTGCCTGTGATCTAGACAGATCCAATGTGATTCAGATCCCAGGGATTAGAGATTTACCAACGAGTGTCGATTGACGAAGAGATTGAGATGTGATGTGATTAATAATAAAATTTTCATTTCGATACGAGTAATCATCTTTAAAATTACTTTGTTTGGGCGACAAGGGTTGAGGTGTCTCCTTTCCCAGTGTTCTGTTTGCCTCTTGCTTTTCGATGAACGATTCGTATATTGAGAGTTGATCGGTGAATTGACGGCAGAAATGACTGACGTACAGTTCACTTAATTGCAAAAGGAACGATAGGGGCCCAAATGGGACAAACAATGTCGAATGGTTTCGAGATTTTAGATGTGGTGAATCCTTGGATCTCTAACGAAACAAGAAAAAGTTCGATCAGTTTGTATCGATCAATAAAATAAGCAGTAAAGCAACGTTTTCTATGACGCACCATATTTGCAGAATCCTCTGAGTTCACGACTGATGATGAGTCCGAGTGGGATGGGTCGGGTTCCTTGGGACTGTTGGCAGCCGTCAAGTAGTTTGTGAGCTGGAGATTAGTGGTTAACAGTGCGATCAACAATATGCGGACGAAGATAGGTCCAGTCAGAAGCTCGGAAAACAAGGGATTCTCTTTTCTTTTGGCCTTCATGGCGGCTGTCGAACTTTCGGATTCAAATGTGGACTCGCTGCTCAGCCCTAGCATCAAACTCAACTCAGTCAAAGTGTCGTGGAAGATATTCGGCACGGCCATCGTAGTGCTGATAGAAGAAAACAAAGAGGAGTGGGTAACTCGCAATCACAATCAAATTAGAAGGAAGCATTGCGCGCACATCGAATAACTGAGAATAGAAATTAGACGTTCCTGAAAAATCCGAAGGCGAGATATTAATGATCCAGCGAGTGCCTAGTGGTGATATTTTGTGGGAAACACGTTGATTTCTGAATGGAGGTTGTTGCGGATGCAAAACATTCTTGCAAGCTCAAAAGAGCACACCAAAACAAAGTCAAATAAACAAACTGAACGAAACTTATAGTTATTGGATGGAAAGCATTATGACGAAATTCGGAAGTAAAATATGACTGCAGCGAGCCAGGCATGTATGTATGTATGTATGTGTGTATGTATGTGTATGTATGTATGTTGTTGTTCACCTTCGGTAGATGTCAACCAACGATATGCATCGAGAGCACATAATTTCCTTCACACCCCACCGTCTCACACAACCATACGGTCCTATTCGGGACTTTCAATCTCATCATAATTCCAGCGATACGCGGTCGATCAGTGGCGTTTTAGCGCTGTCAGGGTGGCCTCCGTTCGGCAGCCGAAAGCAACACCAGCTGTTCTTCCGCTTAAAACTGACGTTCCACATTGTGTCCCAAACACAGCGTTCTAAAGCAATTGTTTCCTAACCTGTAGAATTAATGTGCAGAGGTTACTGTGTTTAACGATTGTATTTTTACCGTAAGAGTGAGCTACCAAAAGTCGACTTGTAGATTTCAATTACTCTAATAGTAGATCTTTTGGTATACGGTTGTTTTCTACTATATAGTCATGGCCCAGTGAGTGAAAGTGAAGTTGTCGCACTAGAGTGCACATGCTCTGTAGAACAGTTGTAGCGAGCACATCACCATTTGTTACTCTGTTTATTTATGATATCTTTAAAATGTAGTTGATGTATTGCGTATGCGCATGCACATATGGAAGCACAGTCTCGGAGCCAGGATAAGTGCCGCAATCATTATGCGCACCTAGGCCGAGAAATTGTCAGGGTTCTTAGGCTTTGACAGGTATAAAAGGAATTGTCGCAATAACACAACAGAGCGTTCTAACGGTGACGTTTTTAACACATGGGTTGAACAGATAGACTGGATTCAGTTCAAAGGCATTAATACTGTCTGAACTATGGTATTTCTGGCTCTGGAATTGGATGTTCTGTGTTCGCTAAGCTGAGCTGAGCTGGCATTGTAGCAGTATGACGTTTCGTCATCAAGCTAGATGACATCGTCAGCTTAGCTTCTCTCAACGTGTTCGTAATCGTCGTGTCTTCGCTGTTCTTGCATCACCGATGGGTAGAACAAGATCAATCCAAACGAATGTGGTTTATATTGCATCACGGCCGCATGCTCGTCGCGCGTTTAACGACACAAAACATCCATCGTCGGGTTGGTGGTGAAAATGTCAAAGCACAGAAGATGAGCATATGAACCGATTTAAAGTTGTCTTAGTGAAATAAACGTTGGTTTTAAATAATACCGACTCCATCATGCAAATAAAAGCAAAGGTATTGGCAGAAATGAGACCACTATGACTCCTGGTCGATGCCTACAGTAACCATTGTAGCAAGATGATAGGTGGGCAAACCAAACCCATTTGGCAGATTTTAATCACTATAAACGAATTCTTGATGAGAAAATTATCTGATGGTGATAATAAGGATGGAAATGAGGGTAAATAAAAGTTCCGTTTCCGAACATCAACCGAAACGTTTATCCAGCAAACGAGAGACGGGGACGTATTATTCTATTTAAGCAAACGGGCGAGTAGATCAATACAGAGTGAACTCACTGAGAACTCATATTCAAAAAATGTTGGACGAGGAAAATAAATTTTGTAATTGTTCTCCGGAAATCCTTCGGTCTGTTCAAGTAAAAAGCAGTGTGTAAGTCATTTGACACCACGGTCAAATATCAAACAAGAAATTGCAGTTTGTTTAACACGTTGAACAGAAGATGGACAGTATTACACCAGTGACGAATGACTAAGGCATAACTAACATACGACCTTGATGATAAAATTATAAATTGCAGAGGAAGGGTAGGAGATAAAAAGATACAGAACCTGCGGTTAATCAGGCCTATTGGAATGAGATGCCTGAACCTCTGATTAAACACACATTCAATCAAATTTTGAAAGAGAGCAAAGAGCGACATCAGCATGAAGTTGATGCAATATTCAAAACAAATTTACAACACACAACACAAGTGATTTAATGACCAAATTTGTTGGCGTCAGAGCCATTCAAAACGCGGTTGGGAAATTTCATTGAAAGTAGTAGTAACTTGGATATATCGGGTACAGTTGGTGCCGATGCAAATACACTTGAAATAACAATAAACGGGGAGGCGTTTTTTTACAAACACTGGATGAACGCATGCACACGTGACGGTATAATTGAACATAAACCGCAAAACTATGTGATAAAGTTAAAGCGCGTTAAGAATATACCTGACTTATCACGTCACACGCCAGGACATTGAATGCCGAATAACAGATTTGGCACGAGTAATAGATGTTCAAGAGTGACAAAGAATCGCCCGCTGAACGCATCAACACCAAAATTTGTACGGGAATTGAACAAGCAAAATAGTGTGATCGCATGACATGTGGTTTTCGACGTCAACCATCCATTGTTGGTCAATAATTTGCAAACTGATGCTTCGTTGTCACACTTCGGCACCTCAAGACTTTTGTCAGCAGATGTCAGTGGTCACAGAACCGGTACTCGCACATATGTTTCGTAACAATAGTCGCAATCGTCTTGACAATAGTCGTTCAGCGAGCGACTCGAATCAGTGGAGTTCGTTTAGTAAAATCACGTTCACTGATTATTTCGTGATTGAGGCGCTATGAAGGTTTATTCTCTCCATCTCAAGCACAACCGGAGGCATATCAATTGTGCGGTATTGCGCCGGTATCACAGCGCTAAATTGACTGGTCACCGGTACTGATCTGCATGCGGAAACATGCTGGAGTCTCACTAGAATTTTAATTTATTATATCTGTCTGGGTCTGGGCAACCTCTCAATATCTTGGCCCACGTGCAGTTTATGATTGTCCGGCACTTTGCATGGATCAGGATTGTGATTTCATATATACATATATGATCAGCAAATAGGTGTATGGATGTGTAATCCTGTGGTACTCCTTTGCCACGCAAGTAAAACTGTGCTAAATTTGATGCCACGTGTAATGAGTACTCGCTAGAGCCTAACTACCAGTGTTGCTTCCTTGGATATTTATCTAAGCCTGGGTAACCTGACAATATATCAGCCCACGAGCAGCCGATGATGCGTGTGTTTTCATAAACCATGCATAGGCAGATAATAAACAACGTTTGAGTTTTGTGTGACAAGCATGCGATTGTTTATTACAGCGTTGAACGCGTGATAATCGTTTCGAAATCTCAACGTGTTATGAGAAGAATAGAGAATATTTAGTTTCATACATTCGGTGTTCAACGTTAAACCTTTTAGGTCACACTTAAAGCCAACTGTGAACAGACAATATTGATACAATCTAACAGAACCACAAATTCCACGAAATTAACCCGCTGTTTGGTTGCACAGTTCCAACTTGTACCAAATTAAGCAAAATCAGCGTACGGCTACATTCCTGAGGTAGAAACACAAACGGTACATCAATCGTTCATTACTCATAAGCATTGGCATCTTACCTATATCGGTCTGGATGACGGGTATACAAGCCGAAAATTGGTTGTTCTCCAAATAATTTTCGGTAGCGAATTTCATTTTTGGTCATCACAGTGGATAAATTTCGACGAGCACTCTCAAAGGGAACTTTAGCATTCAGGCAACACAAGTAATGGAATATGGCATTTAGGCCATAGCAACGCCCGACGTCCAGAATGCCCAACTGATTGTGCGGTAGTCCTGTAAAAGAAGAATTTGAATTCGGGAAAGAAAACTTAACAGAAACAATGCAATAAGAAGAATCAATAGTAATTAGAAAGGAAACTCTTTAAGGATAAATATGTCGTCTAGCTTAGTAAGGATACCTTAGAATGATAAAATGAGCGGTAGATGCAACCAAAAGGAAACCACGTGGAATGATCAGTGGAAATTCGTCGTGGAGCTACCACGTTGGATTATCAGGCGGTAGTTCGAGCTCTACAGCGCACGATGGTGAAACATGTGCTATTGCGACCATTATATTTATCCAAGTAGGAAAATGAACAGTTAATTAGGATGCTTCCGAACATGCGATAGTAAAAATTAGTTCACTGCATATTACGGAAAGTATGCATAAAATTTCAACGAAGCACAGAGTGACGATAATTTAACAATCAAGGCAAATAAGGAGTTCAACGCTGAGGACACGAATATATGTATTATGAAAGCACATGCCTGATTCAGGCAAAGTTCCGCACAGTCAGATAATACATGTGTGCCAAGATACTGTCAGGCCTAGACAGATATGAGAAAGAGAATGGTATTGAGACTCCACCGTGCTTCCACATGCAGTTCATTACCAGTGGCCAATCACGGTGTTAGCCGTACAGCACAGAAGTTTAAAAACTGAAATCACTCGCTGGTGACTGTAGAAATTTGACCAAGTACTAACTCTATAATTTATCTCACGTGCCGAGAGCTATGATTATGCCTACGGATTATTCCAACGAATGGTTTAGAGCGTAATACTGGAAATCAAATGACATCCTGGTTGCGGAGCATTACTACACTGTGCCTACATTTCCGTTTAAAAACAGTAAAGCATACGTTCGTAATTTTGTAAACTTATAATATTAGTATTAGATCACAAGCTTAGATCCAGGCAATAGATCCAGGCCATAGACTGCACGTGGGCTAAGATAATGTCATAATGTTATAAGTGAAAATGAAAAATGGCAGTGAGACTAAAGCGTGTTTCGCATGCAGCTCAATACCGGTGGCATTATAATATAGCACAGTGTTGCCTGCACAGTATAGATCTACTGCACAATTCCGCATACGTGTAAAATTAAAAAATCTATTTGGTGAATAGCATATTTACCTAGAGTAGGGTCGAAATTTATCGCTGCAGTATAATAGGAATGGGCAAGAGGTTTCCCCAGCGGTTCTCCGAATTCTACAAGATAACGGACTAGCAGAAATAACTGAGGCAACCGAATCACATACACAAATCTCCTAAGTACATGAGGCAACGCTGAACTGTCCGACTGTCTGGTTTCTGTGAATAATTGTGTCGTTCATCGAATTCATAAAGTTCATCTGTAAAAGATATTAGCACAAAAAGCTCAGTACTTGAGTATAATGGCACATGAAATGCGATCGGTAACCAGGTGAGGTTAGCCACGGCTGGTATATTCCAGTCACCTGTTTGTAACTGCAGTAGCAATGATTGATAGTAGCCAATTCCACTGAGTAAGTGCGTTTTCATCGAGAGCTCAAAATCAGCTACACGGTCTGCACGATCATTGTCCTACAAAGGAAGAAATACATGCGAAACGTTCAACACACCTTCACATAAAGCTTGTAAAGATACAGCGGTTCATAAAACACTTTACGCCACATCAGCTCTTCAGCACGGCGGCCGTGTGAAGTAGGACCCAAAAGAATTAACTTTTGAAGTGTTTCCTTGAGTCTGCAAATAACGTTTAGTAGGTACAATGATGGAATACTTCAAACGATATCCATAGGCTTCGTAACTAAACACACATTTTATGGCTTTGCTAGCAGTGTAAATAGAATCCAATTTTCGTAAAGAGTCAGCCACGGAACTATCGATAAATATTTAGTTTAGGAGCTAGTTAACAAACTTTAAAAGACGCTTTGATTGATCCTTTGCTTCTGGATGCATCGGGAACCTAAAATGTTAAACATGCGTTAAAGTATTGGATATACTAAACTTATACAACTAGATAGATAGATAGATAGTTAGTTAGATAGATAGATAGATAGATAGATAGATGACAATTTTCTGATCACGCGAGGTAGAGCTCAATAGCAAACGCAGCGCACATATATTGGCTCCGTAAGCTCAACCGGAATTCGAAAGGTATATAAATAATAGCGGTCGAATGGAAGCATTTAATTGCCGGTTACATGTGATCTTGGTAGCAATCAACATAGAAGGCATACTTAAAGTACGAAATGGTACGGTGGAATGAATAGCCTGAACACTGTTAGTAGCAGATTCAAATAGGTGGTACCGAGAGCAGTAATACATTAATTTGCAACAGGCATCTCCTTGTATGTTATTAAGTGAAGTGGTGACGAATGCATGTTTGATTCGAGGTGTAGGTACCTCATTTCGGAGTGTCTGTGCATAATCTTCTACATGTGCAGTGGCTTTTTGGGCCCCACCATTCTCCAATCTTTTTGGGATTTTAACGTGTCATTTTGCATGGCAGGTAAGCACTTGATACTTGCTACTTATGTAATGCGGTCAATGATGATGATGCCGACCTGGTTAATGACGTAGAAGCTGTGACAAAGTGAGCAGATAAGTAGGACTTTCACCAAAACCTATAGAAGAGTAACTTGATTTCTACACTGACAGGTAGCACGGTTGTCTCAACGCACTCAACCCACACGGCCATCGAGCAGAGACTGGACCTTGACGTGGCGCGATGGTTTGTATACCTCCGTGACCCATCGAGCAGTACTGGGTTGTTCTTCGGGTACAAGCAGAGCTAATGATACCTTGCCTTGCCTTGCGGAATACGCGATCGCGGAAAAAGATTCGGGAGAAACCCTGAAAAAATCTGGAGCAGAGTCTCGCAGACAGTTAGTTATTGCACACCACCTCTATCTGGCAACTCCCTGCTGCCTTGCAGGTCGCATTTGGTTGTGTAAAGGCTAGAGAAGCTGACACTCACAAACACCGAGTGATGCTGTGGACGCCGATTTGTACCCAAATTCCCAAGATTCTTCAAAGCCGAATCATCCTCCAGAAGGAGATAGTCGCGCAAAAGTGAAAAAAGGAAGGCGAAGTGTGGTGCCATATACCAACTCTGCTGCTGAACACCTGGAATCTTCTTTTATAGAGGTATGAATACGAGGAAGAATCAAGGCTAAGTGTTCTGACCAGTACTCCGTCTGTCCGGCCTTCGGTTGACGATGGGATCTCTCCACTAGACCGTTAGAACAAGGGTGATTCGCAGTAGTCTGGATGTGGTTTGCTCCCAGTAACTTATTCAATTCGTGAAATAATGTGGATTGGAACTGCGAGCCGCCATTATTAGTTGTGGTAGATGGGAGACCATAATTGCTAATCCAGTTTTGCAGGAAAGATTTAGCGACAGTTTCCGCTGTGATATCGGTAATGAGGACAGTAATGGGAGAGCACGGATGTGCAATCTGCACGGATGTACAATCTGCATGGATGTGTAATCTTACAATACTTCTGTGCTGTGCGGCTAACAGCGTTCTAAATTGATTGGCCACGGGTAGTGAGCTGCATGCTGAAACATGCTGGAGTCTCACTACCATATGTATTCTCTATTCCTCATAACTGTCTAGGACTGGGCAACCTGACAGTAATATCGTTCACGTGCGGTCTCTGACTGTGCCGCACTTTGTCTGGATCAGGCTTGTGCTTTCATGCCATACCAATGGGCCAGCGGGTGAAACGATCAATGCAAGTGAGAATATATGTGTCAATCATAGTTGAATTCAAATTCCAGGCGGATCGGGATGCATTCCTGGCTGGTGCTGAGCATATCGCCAAATCTACCCTATATAAACTTCAGGTCAAGCTGAACAACCCTCCGTCGCGGATTAGGCAAAACTCTTCCGATTCGAATAGGAGAAACTTAGCAGTAGGAACATCTGCCATTCGTAAACCTGACGCAGCGCAAAACGCTATTCAGTCACAGACGATCATACCGAATAGCACTTCACCACGAGTCTTGCTAACCGGCCCAGACGACGTTGATTGGCTTAGTGCCAATGATGATGAGACCCGATCAGGTTTCCAGTAGTTGCTTCTCAACGTCTCAATTGTCAGGCAACGCTCAATTACCTTAACACGGGTGTTTCGACCGAGAGCCAAGCAGAATTAGTTTCAGAAGCACGGATAATTAGCGTCCCAGTATTATACGCAAATGTATGCAGCATAAGGTATAAGTGGACTGAACTTTCTCTCCGCGTGGCTGAGTTACACCCACGGGTTAAAGCGTCTTCTGAAACCTGGCTGTCTGCGCTTGATGATGTGCCGATAAACATCAGCGAACAGTATCTCGTCATAAGATGCAAAAGACCTGGCGATAGGAGAGGCGGTGGCGTTGCACTCCTCTTGGACTATGGTTTGCACAATATGGGAACAGATATATCTCTAGGTAGTAAAAACGTCCAAGTTGTTACGAGTATTCTGACTTGCTACAAGTCATCAATCGCAATTTCTTCTGTCTACGTCACACCCATGGCAGCCCAATAGGAGATTACACAGCTTAGTGACGCTCGATGGTTTGTTTCATTCGGCTCCCAGCCTAATTATATTCCGTGATTTCAGCCTCCCAGACAGAGATTGGCCTGTACCTGCAGGTTATTAATTGATTAGCCGCCGGTAGTGAGATGCATGCTGAAACACGATGGAATCTCACGACCTTTTCTATTTCCTTTCTCATATCTGTCTAGTCCTGGGCGACCTGACAGCATCTAAGCCCAAGTGCAGTCATATGAGAATGAGGCACTTTGTAGGGATCAAACCTGTGATCCCAACTAGACGCCATTATGTATTTAAAGTACCTGACAGTATCCTAGACCACGTGCAGTCTCTGACTGTGCGGCACTTTGCCTGAATCAGCCTTGTGCTTTCATACCATACCATACCACCGCTCGGGAAAAACGATCACGTAATGATAAGCTTCGAAGCGGTACTGCGTTTTCACAAACTTTTCTTTCGTCCTAGACTCAATTTTAAACTTGTAGACTGGGATTTACTCCTACAGACTTCAAGATCTTCCCTTCACTTATCTAGCGATTCCAATATGAACGAAAACTAGGATAGAATTTGTAAGTATCAAAAAGAGTTACAAGGCAAGAACGCTCCGCTGCAGTGCGTGGACTCCTCAAGTCCGTAGGTCTACCGGTAAACGGGATCGCCTAAGGCGGCAATATAAGCTATCCTTCACTTCTGGTTCTTGGGCCCAATACAAACCACTCGGAACGCTTGTGTTAAATTACAGGATTCTGAGTTATCTTTCGTTGGGAATGCTAAATCCAATCCGAAAAGATTGTATAGCTACGCATAGTCAAAAGGCAAAACCAGGGAAAACATCAGAGATTTGAAACTGGAGGATGGATCCCGATTTGTCTGAGGCGATTGGCTTCTTAAGGTTTTCAGTAGCGTTCAACGAGGGGATAAATCTTCAAATGCACCGTTTGGGCAGCTTAGCATGGCACCTGGTGTCCCTGCACTTAACAATGTTCGCGTCAACAAAAATGACTGACCATATGGTATCTACTCAATTAAGCTTCTGTGCTTACATATCCTTTGTGTAAGCTCTTCAATTCATGCTTGCACCTGGGAGTGGTTCTTAGTGAGTGGAAAGAAGCCATAGTCGTGCCGATACGCAAGGGTGGTTGCAGGTCAACTCTTGGTAACTATAGACTTATCAGCCTGACTAGCATCATCTCGAAAGTATTGGAAAACTATTGGGTGACAAAATCTGTCAGCATCTTTCTCGGCGTTTTCTAGTGAGTGTAACCCAACATGGATTTTTTAGGGGTAGATCATGCCTGACTAACCGTCTTAGTTTTCTCAATACTTCCACCAAAATGGATGGATGAAGGAAAGCCAATCGAAACCCTCTACCTTGATTTTAGCCAGGCTTTCGTCGCCTTCTAGAGATCAAGCTAGCAGCAAAAGGCATACGGGGTAGTCTTCTTGCTTATATAAAAGCATTCCTTACAGGTGGGACATTCAGAGTTCCGGTAGGATCCATGTTGTCCAGCCAAACCGACATGATCAGTGGGGTCCATCAAGTTTCGGTACTCGGATCTCTTTAATTTCTGATTTTCATTGATGACTTGTCGTCTGTATTGAATTGCTAATGCTTCATTTTCGCGGATGATGTGAAGTTTATCAGATCAACGGATGAAGACATCTTGATGTACGATCTTGAGCGGGTCATAAACTGGTAATACCAGTGGGATCTCCTACTGAACCTTAATAAGAGCCAACTCATGTCAGCACTGAGTGATAAGATTTCATCACAGGTGTCTGTAAATTCTCTCAGTGTTAACGCCACACAGTGTGTTAAGGATTTAGGAGCACTAGTTAGAGCTGACTTCAAATGTGAGGAACAATGTGCTGCTACGCCTCTGTGTGTACGTAAGGTACTTTTACGGCTGAAATCAGTGCAATCGAGCAGAGGGCCTGATGTATTCGTGCCACTTTACAAGGCATTAGTTCCACCGCACCTTGATTGTTGTGTTCAAGTGCCGTGTCCTAACTACAAGAAGGACATCATTTGACTTGAAAGATTACAGCGTCTCGCAACTCGCATGATTGAGGGTCAGTGAGGGAAACCGTACGCTGCACGCCTAATGTGTTTCGATCTTTTTTCTATTAGGCGCTGTCGTTTAAGAGGTGACTTAATTGAAACCTTCAAGATCTTGAAGTGTTTGGGTGGCGTACCAATGAAGGACTTCCTTACCTTATGTCCTGAGCTGTGCATCCGGGGCAATTCACTTGAACTTACTAAGAAGCGACGTCGGCTAGACTCCAGGAAACACTTTTCAGGCTTAGGGTGGTAAACCTCTGGAACATTCTTCCAGAAGAACTTATAACCTGCAGTTCCTTCTCGAGTTTCAACTGAGAATGCAACTGGAATGGAACTGAGATAAGTTATTTCCTGAATGCTTTCCCTAATTGCTGTACAACTGTAGGTAGATCACTTAATTAGCGTTAACCCGTAAAGAAAGTAAATGCTAGATTTTTCTGCTTTTTATAAACGATTCTACTTCAGCTGACCTTTCACCATGCTGGTGAATAGAAAATGCTTTTTTCCAGCATCTGTTATAACGTGGTGCTTCTTACATACAAGACGAGTAATATTTTGGCGTCGTGCTGCTAACTCGTCGCATATTACTGGGAGCATATGGTGACGAGGTGCGCGAGCTTTTCCCTCTCGTGACGGACTGAAGAACCCGTGGCCACGCTCTGAAGCTTCAAAAGCGAAGGACTACGCCATTGAACCATTGAACTAGTGGATAAGGTATTGCCTGTAATCACGACAAGGCTGTACAACACTGGACAGGATTTCTTCAACTGAGGTTCTCCTGGACTATGTTGCTGATATAAAGAGATGCGGCTTACAAGGGCTTGACACCCAGTAATCTATCAAGAAGAAGATCGTCGAAGATTTCAAAAAGAAAAAAACGTTTTTGCAGTGCTGGGTGCTTCTCTGCAGCTTTCCACTTGAAAGAAATTCTGGACGCTCGATTGACTCGTAAACCATTTACTGTCCTGTGCAAACTGAACTGAACTGAACAAAATATCCACCAACACAAGGTCAACAATCAAATTGCGCGGGATACTTCCTCTTCGTCCTATGGAACGAAAGCACAAGGTATTATATCACATTTATGCTTCTTCACGACGAGAATCATTGATAGCCTATGCTTATAATGTACTTCTTAAGAGCAATAAACTATCAAATGTTTATTTTTCGCGTAGATAGCGTGCTCATTCTATTCAACCTAACCCTCTACGGTTTTGCAACTTCAGATCATGTCCACGAGTCAAACTTTTCGCCTACTAATTTGTAGAACTGGAGGACCTCGCTATCATATTGTTACTATATACACGAAGAGCCAGTTCGGCGACATCCTGCTGCGGTGAAAGCCATGTTTCAGTCACCGCAATGATCGCTGAGGTTCTTGCAAAAGCATCTCTTTTCATTCATTTACGAAATATTTACGTCTGAATGACAGAGCTGGTATAGAGAATGTTTAAAATTTTATAAATATTCTAACAACCTTTATCGGTTCCTTGAATACTTTTATATTGACTTATTGTTTCCAAAAAATATTAATGAATAAATTGATTATTTCTGGATTTCTAAGCTGATTCATTCTGTTCGAAACAGGTTAACTGTAGCGAGGCTTATTTGATACCGCTCATATTTTGGAAGCATCACGCATTATATGCTTAGTTGCTCGAGGGTGTACTCATACGAGCAAACTTAATGAGAAAATCGAAGTTAAATTTCAAACTTCTGTGATATCTGGGCAATCTCAAAATAATTTCAGAAGGAAATATTAAAACTTTACAAATTTCTAGGATTATAAAAATTCGTGAACGTGCGAACGTTGATCCTGCACACAGACTGAGAGTATGTTTTGAGATAATGTGAACCATATATCTCGCTTTGGGATTCGTCTAAAATATGCTCGAATCGGCCTGCGTACAATGCATATGCGGATAAATTGCAATATTTTTCCACAAGAGTGGCATTTCTGTCTCCGGAATAGAAAATGCGATATATTATTCTTAAAATATTTCGGAAATGTAATACACTTTATGATTCAAGGCATTCATGTAGTCGGTGATGAATCACATCTCCGCATGCTACGAACATGAAATGCTCGCAAAGGAAGACTATTATAGCAATTTAGCCCCGTTAAATATACATACAACAAAAAGTAACTTATTTACCGTATCTAAGTGAACGGTTGAGGAAGTTGCATTTTTATCTACAGAAATATGTACATCAATTTCAGAACTCTAAATGAATAAATCGTAAAAATAATTATGGAAAATCTCCTAAGCGTGGCGGAATTTGTACGATAGTCGGAAATTTAAATGTTATCCATGTAAGAGTTAATGAATTCCTACGGATAAGTGGATTTCAAGAATAATATAAATTTCCTATATCTATCTTTCGGTGAAAGTTATGGTTCAGTTCATTTCAGTTCAGTTGCACAGGACAGTAATTGGCTAACGAGCCAATCGAGCGTCCAGAATTTCTTTCGGTGGTAAGCTGCAGAGAAGCAACCACCACTGCTCAAGCGTATTTTCTTATTGTGCGTTGGATATGCTCAACGATAGCGACGCCAGGAGATAATCCCGTTTGTTTTTAGGAAACACCTCGTTGTGAATGATGCTGAAAAAATAAAAATAGATTTCTCTTCACCTGTACGGTGAGAGGTCAGCTAAAGAAAAGTTGTGTATTTAAAAACAGAACTCTAGCATTTACTATGTTTAACAGATAATCCTGAAAATGATAAACTTCCTAATCTTGCATAAAAATTAAGGTGAGTATTCAGGAAAAAGCTTACACCCGATTCGGTCTAAACCAGTCTCAAAACTCGCGACAGAACTGGAGGATATAAGTTTTCAGGAAGCCGGTGGCAGAAATTTACCACCCTGAGGCTGAAAAAGTTTTTCCCGGAGTCTAGTCTACATCGCTCCTTAGCAAATTTGTGTGAATACCCGCGGGTGCGTAGCTCGGGATTTAATGCAAAGAAGTCGTTCATGATAACGTCACTTAACCCCTTCAAGATCTTGAAGGTTTCAATTAAGTCGCCTGTCAAACGACGGCGCCTAAGTGAGAAAAGATCTAGGAACTTCAGTCGTGCAGCGTACGTTTACACCCACTGACCATCAATCATGCGTGTTGCAGGAAGCTGTACGCTTTCGAGTCGAACGATGTCCTTCATTTAGTAATGGCACAAAAACCAGGATACAATATCATAAATGCGGCTGAACTTATGCCATGCAAAGGGCCAGGAATACACCGTGTCTTCTGTTGAATAACACGGATGTTACCTGCATCAGCATTTTGCAAGCACGTTGAGCTGTTGCGGCACATTACTCCTCCTATTTGAAGTCAGCCCTAACTAGTTTTCCCAAATCCTTCACACGCTGTCTGGCGGTAACACTGAGAGAATTTCCAAACACCTGGGCCGAAATCTAATCACCCAGTGGCTCTTATCAAGGTTCGGTGGGAGATCCCACTGGTATAATGAGTTTATGCCCCGCTCAAGGTCGTGCATCAGGGAGTCTTTAACCGTTGATCCAATGAACTTCACATCACCCGCGAAAATGAACCATGGATAATTCAATGCAGACGACATGTCATGAATGGAAATTAGGAAGAAAAGAGGACCGAGTACAGGTTTTTGGATATCCCAATGATCAGGTCGGTTTGATTGGACAGCATAGATCCTACCGGAACTCTGAATGTCCTACCTGTAAGGAATGCTTTTATATAAATATAAAAATAAATATTTTATTCTATAGAAGGCGGTGATTTACGGAATCGAAAGCCTTGCTGAAGTCTAAGAAGAAAGTTTCGACAAGCTTCCATTCATCTATCCTCTTAGTGACATTATTGAGAAAATCAAGAAGGTTAATCAGGAAGGATCTACCCTTAAAAAATCCATGTTATGTTACACTTATTTGAGAATGCTGGCAAAGATGCTGACAAATTTTGTCACGCTGTGGTTTTTTCCAATAATTTCGAGACGCTGCCATTCATGAAAACAAATGATCATGCGTGGCATGTCTTGGTGCCCATGCCCGTAATGTGCAAACCATACTCTAGGAGGAGTGCAACGTCGCCTTCTCTCCTATCGCCAGGTCTTTCGCATCTAATGACGATATACTGCTCGCTGATGTTTATTGGAACATCATCAAGCGCGGACAGATAGGTCTCAGAAAGCGCTATAATACTGATGATGAAACGTTTGTTTAAATTTCGCTGATATCATCTGGCTAGATGCTTCTGTGTGATAGGATCGTAGGAGGCTTTTTTCGATAAAGCTTGAAAGTTTGAACAACATACTCATTGCATTCATTCAGGTGGGCGAGCAAATTCGTCCCACTAACATGGCAGTTACAAAAACACATCATTCGTTTGAGCATATTGAGTCCGAAATGGCACCCGATTTTTTTTCTATACAAGCGATTCGGTATAGGATTAGTTCTTAAATTGATGTTCTATTTCTAGTAACGCGACCTAATTTCAGATATTTCATCACAAACATCTGCAAGAGTCCACTTTGCTACACAGATATCTCTGCCAGCAGATCCACTGATGTTGCAGATATATCACCATGGGAAATCTGCAAATTTCTTCGTCTAGGCGGTTTTGTACGCTCTGATAATTTTTTGGCATACACTGGAAGATGGCACTGAGTCATGTAAACCAGAGTCACTAGGCGCAAAGTGTGATGCAATTCTTCCTGTACTCCTCTAATCCAAAAAATGAAGGCTTAACAGTTGTTAATATATTTTTGATTCAGTATTTCGCCTTAAGTCGTTTAAAGTGCATCAGACGCATTGTAAAGTGCAAAATTAGGGTCAAGTGTTATTACATTTTTATGAAAACGAAACAGTGTCTCGGCATCTCACCTGAATTCTGAAACCAATTTATCTAATACAGCGAAGACTATGCAACGAAATGAGACAAGTATGCATGATTTGTTCTCGGGTTGATCATCTAATTTCGAGGTTTATTGGTTAGCATGATTGGAAATTAGCTGGAACTATATAGATGTGAATTTCCTTTTTGAAGTGTCGTGGTCAGCTTGGGTGCCACTTGAGATAACCTTAAGCTGGTGAAACGGAGTCGAATAACAAATATGTCGCTGAGCGAGTAACAATTACCATTGGTTGTAACACCAGTTGATTCATGAGAGTTATGGCCCATTAAACTGTATATTATATAAATTCTACGTAAGCAAGGGTTTGCCATGCCATTCATTCTGATGGATGTAGGTGTATTCATTCATTATTTCACATTAGATATGCACGTGAAAGTTGCATGTTTTACAAGATCAGAAAAAAATCAACCTGGTTGAATAGTAATCAAACTTACAAAATATCTGTTAAGGTTTATTAAAGGAATCAAACGCATACATGTCCATGTATGCATTAAGTGATTTTTGCCATTCACGAAGTAGTAGATAGTATTGTAGCGGTTGATCCAGATTTCATCACTAACAGCGTACGCCTTCTGATTATTGTACCTAACAAACCAAAACACACTTATTAGCGTGCCATGGCATACAGATCCAAAACAATCAGACGATAGACTTTTTCCAAAACAGAACGCGTGAGTGGCGCGAATAACATATTTAAATTGTGTGCATATTTACATCTATCATTTGATTAATTTATGTAAGGAAGAATTCTACATGGTGAAGAATAAGCTGGCTTCGTGTTAGCAGTTCAACTCATATGCGCTTGTTGAGACTTGTGCTATTACCGATGCGAAGTCTTTTCGGGAAACCTTGGCAAAACTTTTTGATGGATTTAATAATCCGATAGCTGGAGCTAGTGGTGTTAAACCAATCTTTACAATCTTGATACTTTTTGAAAGAATGCACAGTGCTTTGGAGTTTCTATCAAATTATTTGACCAGAATTATTTGATATTTTCCATCATCATTCCAAATACGGCAAACACGTCAAATACGAAGTAATAATTCTTACGTTTGTCGGAACAACGCGTTAATTCCGAACTCAATATATATTTGAATATCTGACGAGGTTTAAATTTTTTTAAGATCATGTTTAGCATGCATTCAATATCAACGAATAAAATTTATTCAATATAATTATGTCAACAACTCGCGCTTAATTTTCACTGATTTAAGGCGATTTCAAATGTCCTACGTGATCCGCTCGCACAGATATTACGGTAGTGACCTCAGGAAATGGAGCAGGGCGTCATGAAAACTTAAGTTTAATAATGAAAAACCGAACTATCTCACAATTTTCAGGCATATCACTTACTTCGATATTCATCAGAATTATTGCGAATTAATTGCGAAACTAAAAGCCTTTCTTCGCGTTATACGTTGTTATCAACATCCACTATACATTAATTCTGCGTAATTAACTCCGTTTCATTTTTCAAAGTTTGGTGTAAATCTATTGGCTATATCCCGCCAGTTGATAGAAACAACGAAAATTACAATATGGTGCTAAACCGTGCTTTACAAAAATGGCTAACCATCAAATTGAAATTTATAGGTATTTGAGTATGTTTTCTCAAGTAGCTATGAATTGTACACTTTATTTCGTAGCGATATTATGCTCTTGAGAGCCACTGGGTTCTTATTTGAATTAGATGCAATTAACAGAATTTTTTATTGAAAATGTCGGGTTGTTAATTATTTGTCAACAATTTGAAAATTGTTTGACTTGTTCAGTGACCTAACGATCACGATATACAAAAATGAACTATGGACTAGTTAGTTAGATGGCCGAATCGCTGATTGCTTTCTTGAATAAAGACAAGTCAATTAACATGCGAATAAGCTTCAGTGAAGCACTTTGAATATAATTCTTGGGAATTAGGCATATCAACTCAGAGGGGAACGATAAAAATCAGTAATTATTTTTGCGGTGCATGGAGTCAACAAGAGGAAAGACACTGTTAATTAGGTGTTATGGGTCATCGAGAGATTCTTTGTGGTTATTTTCATTCAAACGTATGCTTCGAGTTGTCGTTGATAAATGAAATGAGAATATTGGGTAAAGGTAGGTGTGTGATTGTAAACACATTATTATTTGCCCATATTGTTGTTTAAATCTTTATCTGACCTTCATTCAACCCTCGCTATGAGGACGTGATTGTTAAGTTCATATTTATGCCACATTGACCAAATTATACAGCATTGTTATTATTGTTTAATTTTCAAAACGGCTAGTCCGTATTTTGCTGTTGGTTCTAATAGTTTATCTTACGCGGTGTCTAATTTAGCCGTCTACCTCCTCAGTTGACATGACACGGGGATATAGAGCTTGGTCACTCTAAAAATGGAAGTAAGAATTTTGGTTCTCGTGATATAGAAACACATAAGTTTCATTGTTTGAGCAGAATTACTGCATTCTGCACAACTATATATTTATTTTTATCGCTTCGGCAGAGAAAATGCATGGTTAAGTAGACCAGAAATTTTCAACAAATTTTGTTCGGTGTTTATTATCCATGATTAGCAAATATATCCTATTGTTAATAAAGATATGGTGCTGCTCGAACAAACCAGCTTGTTTGATCTCGGGGTTTCAGAATTCCTTTTATTCATCCTCATGCCTTTATTTACCTATGTGGAATAAGTCACAGGTGATATAATGGATTGAATTGTAGGTATGTTATTGAGAGTAAGAAATAAATCGTTTGGCCAAGTGTGTTCATGTTACATCCATATAAAACATTGAATTCAAGGCAAACAGAGAAAAGCAAAGACCACATGGAAAAGGAGTATAATGTTATTATTATGTTTGTTAAGTATGTACAAATGGAATTGAACAGGAGATCAATGAAATGTGAGTGATAACAATAAAACAACATCGATAGATCAATATGGCACTATTAACAATCGAAACGAAACGATAATGTCTTAGTTAACTAAATAAAATCGAAAAAATACCGTATCGACTAAGGTCGTTGTTTAACGCGTAGACCACCCGTTTCTTAGTTCCACAATTCAAAACAATGATTCGAGTTTACTACGGTTCTATTAACAAAATTAATAGACAACAACAATGTACAAACCTCAACTGTGCCGGGTTGTACAAATGATCTGAGACAGAAATGCTCGAATGTTCCAAACAACAATAAATTCATCCAATGCTGACAAGATAGACAGCCAAATTATAAATGCCAATGGATAAGATTACCGTCAAAAATGCCTATCAAATACTAGACACCCAAATGGCAACCAAATTCAACAACAATGACCGACAATGGCATAAATAATGAATTAAAACAAAAGGTTCACCAAATATGTGAAAAGAAGATTTTCAATAAGACAATTACAAAAAGCAAGGTTTAACATCTTAACTATAAAGAAATAATTAACAAAACCAAATTCGAGTCACAAAAATCAGTATTTTATAAAAGTAGAAAGGAAAAAGGAAAAAGAAGAATTTTAAAATTACATAACACCTAACATGTCTCTTACAGATACAAAGCCTAGGACTGTAAAAATCACTACAGAACCCCCCCAAGAGCGGCTGCATGTTAAAAGGGCGTTCGATATCACCTGAAGTAGTAAGAGAGTGTTTTCGGGTCAGTGGACAGTTTATTTAGAACGTGTGTATGAATATAGACCCATACGTTTCAAACATGACAATAAATAGGGTTAGGTGGTACAAGAGTACGTCACCTTTTTCGAGCATTTGACTCTAGGGACTAAGCTTGTTTGCTGCAATAAAGGAGATTGGCAGAGACTGGTTGTGTTCATTCTGCTGGCTGAGTCAGTTGAGTTGACTGTAGAAAAACGTCAGTGGGAATAGTTGAAACAAGGAGTTCCTGGTTAATATAATTTGAGAGAAATACAGGTGTTTTGGACGGAAGGGCAGATTCGAAAAAGAAAGCTTTTAAACGGTCAATGTTAAGTGTATCTTGCACACCATGTTTGCAGATGACAAGATATTTTAGTTGTCTGGAAATCACCCTAAATTGTCCCGTGTATGGAGGTTGGATTGGTTTGCGACCATGGTCGTTTCTGACAAAAACGAAAGCACGCTTCAAATCACTTGGGACATAGGCAAGATGAGAGTGTGGAATAAATTTGGAATGTTGATGTCAACAGGTAAATTAGACGAAGCTATGAGTTCACAAGGAAGGCAAAGAGTGTTGCCAAATACCAACTCTGCTGTCAAACACCCGAAATCTTTTTTATAGAGTTACGAATACCGAGAAGAATCAAGGCTAAGTGTTCCGACCATTACTCCGTCTGTCCGTGTGATTAAAGCGGCTTTCAGTTGACGATGAATTCTCCCCACTAGACCGTTAGAGCAAGGGAGATACGCAGTAGTCTGAATTTGTTTCGCTCTCAGTAACTCATTCAATTCACGAAATGTGGATTGGAACTGCGAGTCGCCATCAATAGTTATGGTAGATGGGACACCATAATTGCTAATCCAAATTTGCAGGAAAGCTTTAGCGACAGTTTCCGCTAGGGTATCTGTAATGTGGACAGCAATTGGCGAGCGGATGAAAAAGTCAATGCAAATAAGAATATATGTGAAACCGATGGATACAACAAGAAGGCCGAATTAGTTGATGTGCACATGTTGGAAACATTCGTGCTGAAAAAGATCAGGCACTGATTATCTTATGGCGCTCGACTTTGCTGTGTATACACTGCATGCAAGATTTGGTCCCCGGTTGAATATATTTATGCAGTTTTGCCTAACAAAACGGTCACTGATATATTTGCTGGTGGCTCGAATACCTGTGTTTAATAAAAAATGAAGTTGGTCAAATACCTGGCAGGTGAGTGATTGGAGTATAATGTGACGTGGTTAAGTAGTTGGAAAGTCGCCAATGATGGAAAAATTTGAATCACGAAGATGACCTTGTTTGATACGCTTTGAACTAGAAGGTCGATACTGTTGAATTCTATGGTCCTTCTATTCGGTAATAGCTAACTGCTTGAAATTGGACGTAGGCTTATTGATTGCATGTATATGGAAAATGCGTCAGCGACTGTGTTAGACGATCCAGATAGATAGCAGACGTCGCTGTTAAATTGTGAGATGCAATTCAATTGACGTATTTCTCGAGACGGATATTGATACAATGGTGCAGCATGAGCAAACGTTAGCGGTCTGTGATCGTTCCAGACTGCGAAATCACGTACTGTATAAAAGATGGCAAGTAATTCACGACCGAACGTACTGTATCGCGTTTGAGCTGCTTGAAGACGGCGAGAAAAGTGAGCAAATAATTTGTTGATTTTGTCTACTTCTTGTTCAAGGACCGTGCCGACTGCTTTTTGTGATGCGCTTGTAGCGAGCGACAGCTGAGCATTGGGTTAGTTGATTAGTAAGTAAGTGGAGTAACTTGTTTAGAGCAGATTTGACATGCTCGGATGATTTGATGGCTTCATCAGTCACTATAAGTTTATGTTCTCTCCTACGTAACAGGTCAGTCAATGGTTGTGAAATCATTGAAGAATAAAGCGTCTATAATTGTTGCTGACTTGGTGGATGGAGCTAGGACATGGCTAATCTTAGATACCTGATAGTTTTTCATGTATGGGTTTCATACCGGAACTATCAATTCGGTGTTCAAAAATATCGAGAGAACTCACTGAAAACATATATTTATCAGGATTAACCGCAATACTGTAGTGATATAAACGTTCAAAGTGTTCCGTTAGATTTGCACTAGAGATTAAAACATCATCAATGTATACGTAGATGATAGATAGACCGATAAAACGCTAGTTCGTGTAGCTCTGGGAAGTCTGTGCAGCATTGCGTGGACCAAATGACATTGTGACACGATTCAAAGCAAGATAATCATCAAATGGACTCCAGTCATCCGGTTTGTTCTGTTCGACCATATGAAGAGGCATGGCCCAAAGTATATTTTATTGGCGAATTATTCCAATTTTCATCATATGCTCGAATTCTCGTTTGGCAGCTTCAAGTATGTTAGGTGCCAGCCTGCGTGGTCCACTGAAATCCAGGAATCCGCAGGTTAAAATGTGGTACTTGATTTCATCCTTCAGAGGAGTGTCGTGTATATGAGGTTTGAAGATATCCAAAAATTCCGTCATGAGTGAAGCGCAATTCCGTTCAGTATTGGGGATCAGGACTCGAATAGTTTGTATTGGTGAATCACACAAATGGCCGATGGTGTTAATCTTTATCACATTGTCAATGAGTTTTTGAGTACTCATGTCGACTGATAGATTAAAGTATGAGAAAAAAATCTGCTTTCATCATGAGGGTTTTGACATCGGCAACAGTGGGAATCCATCGGAAGTTGCGTCGCAGACCGAGGTCGATGGAGAGTGATCGTTGGCAGTATATGGTTATTCGAGTATCGTTGGCTGTTTGTAGGGTCAATGTAGATTGGTTTCTGCGTTTTGTGTTTTTGGGTGAGACGACGATCATTTCGGCTCTTGTGTTGATCAGAAAACTCATCTTTGTAGAACAATCAGTGACGTAGAATAAGCGGCTGGTGTATGAATCCGCGTCGATGTCTTGAAAATTCCTCATTCGGTCCAGCAAGATCAAACGAACTGGAGACATTTGTTCCCACCCTACACCCTTGTTCCGTATCAAATTTTTTGTGTCATAGTTTTCCCGTGATATTTTTTGTTTGTTCTTTAAATTGAAAATAACATTTAAACTAAATGTTAAATCTGTGAGAGTTTTCTTTCCCGAACATTTTTCCTTTGTTTAACTGCACTTCGGCTTCCGCACATTTTGATTTGTCCGTTACCCGTGTTTACCGTTATTGGAAAACGGTAATTTTTTGTGCTCTCAACTGAGCTGTTTGACTTCCGTTTATTGGACGCGTTGGGTTTGCATTGAAACCTGTATTCGATTACCGTTGAGGTTTGTTATATTTTGCTTTTTAATCGTCTTTGTCAATATAGTAAAGCGTTAATTGACGTATTGTTCTGATTTGGGATCGATTCGTAAACGCTCGTCACTCCCGGTAGAAGATTCTCGTGGCTCGTAGCAGGCAACTAGTTTCCGTGACAGAAACTATTCCCCAGTGACGGTTTGGTCGCTACAGTACTCAACGTCGAATTCGCTGACGTCAATATGCCTGTTACCCGCAGTTTTGTCGCAAAGATCAAATCTTCCCAACAGTTGGTCGATAATGGAACGGAAGACACCGCAGGTGAGCGCATTCATTGTTCTGTTGTGGGCTCTCGTGGTAGCTTAAGGGGTTCAACGATAGATTCAAATATCCTTGTTCGTAAGGCTAGAATGCGCCTTGAACTCCTAAAACTGTCGCACGAAACAATCGAAATGAAGCACAAACTGGAAGTGCTTGAGGCTGCACAGGAGGTTAAAATGGCCGAGATTGCTGCTCCTGCATCTGACGATGCAGATTCACACTTGCAAGATATTGATACCGATCAAAAGGTTGCAAGTTATCTTGCGCATTGTGGGCATCAAAAGGAAGAAGTAGCTGACTACCCTCGTTCGGAGGTAGAAGCTTCTGTTCGTAATAAAAAGCCCGGTAGTTTACCACGATCTGATCTTCCAAAGATAGAATTAATGTCTTTTGACGGTTCAGCTAGCACCTACTGGAAGTTTTTTCGTCAGTTCGAGACCTATGTGGAGTCTAGAACTCGTGATGACGGACAGAGGTTTCTATATCTGCTACACTATTGCCGAGGTATAGCAAAGGAAGCTATAGAAGAGTGTGTCATGCTGCCACCTGAACGTGCTTATAAGCGGGCGAGATCAATCCTGAAGGATCTCTTCGGGCAACCGCATAAAATAGCAAGATCCATGCTGGATGGACTGTTCAGTGAGTTTGAAGCAGCACCGTACAGTCCGCAACGATTGTCACACCTAGTGATAAAGATGAGTAATTGCCAAATTGCTTTAGAGCAAATGAACTACACTGCGGACCTCAATTTATTGATGGTGCTTGAACGCTTGGTCCGCACACTTCCTCTGTATCTACAGCAGCAGTGGGCTGAGAACGTCGAGCAGCGTACCTGCGAAGACCGAGAGCCAAATTTCGCGGATTTGATGGGCTTTATCAGTCTACGGGCAAAGATTGCTAACAGCCGGTTCGGTCAATTAGTGGAGCAAAATCGCAAGGGTAAGAACGCTTACACGAGTGAAACTGGTAATAAACCAGTCGTGAATAAAAAGCAAACTTTTGCTCAGTGGCGTGCAGACGACACAAAGAAGATTGAAAATCCAGGATGCCCAACCTGTGGGGGTACTCATGGAGTGGCATCTTGCAAAGACTTCATTACGGCCGACTGCGAAACACGTTGGAAAAAGGTGAAGCAGTTTCGCCTGTGTTTCAAATGCCTGAAGGCTGGTCATGACAGAAAATTTTGTCGTGTCACTAATTCATGTCAAGTCGTTGGCTGTAAGGCTCCTCACCACACATTGCTGCATTGGGAACCTGAGGTCCAGTCTCACGTTGAAAGCAAAACAGTGAGCATGACGAACTGTGGGCAAGTTGTCTCTATGGGGTATTACCTGTTCGCTTGGTAGGACCTGGAGGTTCTTTGGAAGCATACGCATTTCTTGATTCTGGTTCTGATACGACAGTCGTTTGTCGTGAAGTCGCTGAAAAACTTGGACTTGAGATGCAAGCTTCAGAAACTCGCATTAAGACGATGAACGGTACAATGTCCGCTCGCGAGCTTGCTAGTGAGTTTAAGTTGGAATCGCTTAATGGACTGGAGATAATTGACATCAACAAGGCTTTGGTCGTTGATGAAATCATGCCCTTTGCAAACATGCGGCCTCGTTCAAAATTAGCAGGTCGATGGTCCCATCTCAAGGATGTGGTATTTGAGGAAACTAACCGTAAACGCATAGTTATCTTGATTGGATGTGACATCCCGAAAGCACATTGGGCAATCGAACAGCGATTGGGTGCTCGGAAACAGCCATACGCTGTGAAAACCCTACTCGGTTGGGTGTTGTTGGGACCTACGAACTATAAAGCGCATAAAACAGCCCTGGTCAATCTGCTCTCTGGCGGAATTTGTGAAATAGAATCGCTGTTGAGAAGAATGTACGACTCGGAATTTGAAGATTCCAGTTGCATTAGGAACTCCCCTTCCGTCGAAGATAGAAAGGTACTTCAGCTAGTGGAGGAAGAATCAAGGCTAGTCGATGGGCATTACGTAGTACCTCTTCCCTGGAAAGATAGTGTCCCCAAACTTGCCAGTAATCGGTCAGTCGCGTTCAAAAGGATAGAAAGTCTGAGAAGGCGTTTCCTAAAAGATCCTCAATTTTGTCTAAAATACACGGAAGTGATGAATGCCAACGTGACCAAAGGGTATGCAAGGAAGGTTGGACCGTATGTTGCCGAGAGTAATCGGCCCTTGTGGTATCTACCTCATCACGCTGTGTTGAACCCCAAAAAACCAGAAAAACTTCGGGTAGTACTGGATTGTGCTGCCAAATTTCATGGGTTTTCACTGAACGATATGCTCTGCCAGGGTCCTGATACAACAGCGAATCTGGTTACCGTGCTTTTGCGCTTCAGGATAGGTCAGGTAGCTCTAGCTGCAGACATTGAGGAAATGTTCATGCAAGTTAAAGTACCTGACAAGGATCTATCGGCATTACGATTTCTGTGGTGGGATGATGCGGCTGTCGAAAAAGATCCGGTCGAATTTGAGATGACAGCTCATCCATTCAGAGCTACGTCTTCCCCATTCTGCGCCAATTATGCTCTCCGAAAGACCGCAATGGATTTCGCTGGTGATTATGATGAATTTACCCAACGTGCTGTTATGGAAAATTTTTATGTTGATGATTGTTTGGTATCATTTGACTGCTCTATTGTCGCCAAGAAATTTGTTGACCAATGTCGACATATGCTTTCTCGAGGCGGCTTCCATTTAAGGAAGTGGGTGTCAAACGATAAACGTTTGTTAAAAGACCTGCCGAGTTCAGATTGTGCCACATTTACGGTCAATATGAGTAATTCATACAATCATGTGCATGGAGCATTGGGTTTGCAATGGAACGCGGATAACGACGTCTTTGAATTTCGATTCAACCTACCCGAGAGGCCAATGACTCGTCGTGGTATACTATCGGCTGTGTCATCCTTTTACGACCCGTTAGGGCTTTTGTCTCCACTTTGCCTTCCCCCCAAGATGCTACTTCAAAGACTCTGCAAATCGGGTCTTGGATGGGACCAACATATTTGTGAGGCTGATGAAGTCTGTTGGAACGATTGGTTGCGGTTAGTCAATGTCATTGAAACCGTATCTGTGTCAAGATGTATCAGATGTGCCGATAACAACTCTCAATGTAACTTCGAGCTGCATATATTCGCCAATGCCTCAGAGACAGGGTAGGGTGCTGTAGCATACGCTAAACACATTTCAAGTGCAAACGAATGTCAAAGCTGTATTCTTTTTGGAAAATCCAGAGTAGCTCCCTTGAAAACTGTCACTGTTCCCCGCCTCGAGCTCAATGCTGCAGTATTGGCTGTACGTGTCAGTGAGTTGTTAAAGGAAGGAATGGCTGAACGTTTCTCTAAAATCTGTTTTTGGACTGATTCGATGATAGTCCTGCACTATATATGCGACACTACTTCTAGATTCTCTACGTTCGTCGCCAACCGCTTAGCGATTATACATACGTATACCGAGTCATCACAGTGGAATCATGTAAATTCAGGTGAAAATCCTGCAGACATGGCTTCAAGGGGCATACGTTCGAAATTTGAGTTGGAGCGATGGTTGACAGGCCCTGTTGTATGGCCAGAGCGAAAATTTCTGAACCTGGATACCTACACAGTTCATTCTCCGGAACTAGAATACAAAAGGGTTAATATAACATCGGCAAATAGCTCACTAGAATATGGTTTGAATGCTGTCGTCAACTATCACTCTAGTTGGTCGAAGTTGCTCAAGAGTATTGCATGGCTGACAAGGTTTGTTGATTACCTCAAACTGAAGCCACCGGAGCGGAATTCGTTGAGATCACTGTCTGCAATCACCGTATCTGAACTGCGAAATGCAGAAAGAAAAGTAATCATGTTCGTGCAGCAGGAAGTGTTTGCTGATGAGCTTGCACACTATGAAACGAAACAGAACAAGAAGTGCCTGAGGCATCGCAGATTTGCCAAATTGAACCCGATAGTCCTGGATGGAGTCTTATGTGTTGGTGGACGTTTAAATTATTCCAGCTATCCTGTGGCTTTTCGTACCCCAATTATCTTACCCTCGCGGCATACTGTCACCGAACTCATCATCCGGTATTTTCATGAAATTGAAGGTCATTGTGGCATGGTTCATGTGCAGAATTTAATACGCAGACAATTTTGGATACTTCAAGGGGGTCGCGCAGTGAAAAGGGTGATAGGGAAGTGCACCCGGTGTTGTAAAAGACTGGCAGTCGAGTGTAGGCAGATGATGTCTCCACTTCCATTGGCTCGAATTCAGCAGGGGCTGCGTTGTTTTGAATCGGTTGGTTTGGATTATTTTGGACCTTTCCCAGTCAAACGTGGTCGTTCGATTGAGAAAAGGTATGGCTGTGTCTTCACTTGTCTACGTGTTCGAGCGGTTCATATTGAAGTTGCACACTCGCTCACTACAGATTCGTTCATCATGGCACTGATGCGTTTCGTTAGCCGGCGAGGAAAACCCGTTGAGATTTACAGCGACAATGGCACGAATTTTGTAGGGGCCGTTCGAGAGCTGAAAGAGCACATTCAAAGGCTAGATAACCACGTGATCGCTAATCGTCTGGCTGTTCATCATATCCAATGGCACTTTAACCCCCCTAGTTCTAGCCATAGAGGCGGCGTTTGGGAACGTATGGTGGGTTTAATCAGAAATATTTTAAACGCCATAGTAAATGCGCAGACGTTGACGGACGAAAGTTTGCATACTTTTATGTGCGAAGCAGAACGTATATTGAATGATCGACCTTTAGTGCCACCGTCATTGGATAGCCGCGACGATGGACCTCTGACTCCAAACCATCTTCTGTTGATAGGAAGCAACATGGGGATCCCTTCTGATGCTAGTTTACGTGATCGGTATACGCGTCAGTGGGAGCAAGTGAATTATCTCACTGGGATCTTTTGGAATCGATGGATCAAGGAGTATCTCCCAACCTTGCAAAGAAGGCAAAAATGGTTGAAGCCAGAGAGAAACTTGAAGAAAGGCGATGTCGTACTGCTAGTGAGTGACCAAGTCCCAAAGGAAAAGTGGCCGCTAGGGTTGGTGCTCGAATGTAACGATAGTGGAGATGGATTAGTTCGAAGAGTCACCGTGCGCTCATCCGCAGGAATCTTGGAGCGTGACGTTAGGAAGCTATGTTTGCTTGAAGGTGCCGAGTAGTGTAGCGGTAGGGTGGGGAATAGGGTGTACCTGGGGTGTCGGGCCCGGGGGCTGGTGCTTAAGGTGCGAGGCGGGTTTTCGGATCTGCTAACCCCAGAAATACCACCGAGCATTCAGTTTGCCGGTTGCATACGAAGACGAACGTTGATTACGTTGAAGGCAAATGTTATAGGTGGAAGGCGGGTCTTCGGGTCTGCCAACTCCAGAGATACCACCAAACATTTGATCGTCGAGTCGCTGTCATTGGTCGCGCAGGTACACGGTTCGGGTAGCCAGTTAGAGGAGAGCCCCGCAGTTCAGTGTTTGTGTCTCTACTTGCTTTTCAGATTTTGAGGAATTTTGGTGGGCGGTGTATGAATCCGCGTCGATGTCTTGAAAATTCCTCTTTCGGTCCAGCAAGATAAAACGAACTGGAGACATTTGTTCCCTACCCTACACCCGTGTTCCTTATAAAGTTTTTTGTGTCATAGTTTTCCCGTGATATTTTTTGTTTGTTCTTTAAATTGAAAATAACATTTAAACTAAATGTTAAATCTGTGAGAGTTTTCTTTTCCGAACATTTTTCCTTTGTTTAACTGCACTTCGGTTTCCGCACATTTTGATTTGTCCGTTACCCGTGTTTACCGTTATTGGAAAACGGTAATTTTTTGTGCTCTCAACTGAGCTGTTTGACTTCCGTTTATTGGACGCGTTGGGTTTGCATTGAAATCTGTAATCGATTACCGTTGAGGTTTGTTATATTTTGCTTTTTAATCGTCTTTGTCAATATAGTACAGCGTAAATTGACATATTGTTCTGATTTGGAATCGATTCGTAAACGCTCGTCACTCCCGGTAGAAGATTCTCGTGGCTCGTAGCAGACAACTAGTTTCCGTGACAGAAACTATTCCCCAGTGACGATTTGGTCGCTACAGTACATTATTGACTTTTTTCAACAGTTCCGTCGATTGATGAAGTTCGGTTTGCTTTTTGTTATCTTGAGCATCATCTGCTTCGGGTTGAATCGCTGGGGCAATTTTATTCATCAAGAGTGTTTTAAGCCTTTCCTCAATTATTCGATAATTATTTTCTAAAATTTCTAACCGACACTCAAGCCTTGCCTCATAGGCAGCGTTGTGTGGATTGTCGCTAGACTGTTTGCTTTGACATGAAGTGCATATGTAACAGACACGGTGAAAATCCACGTTGTTGATAATCGATGCCACTTCCTCTGTTAGGGCCACACAGGTGAAGTAAAAACCTTATCTTAAAACTCCACTGACTTGTGGTTACATCAAATCAAGGAAAAGGCTTCAGGACTCAACCTCGAGGAAATATCCGGAGCCGGAGTCCCGTTAGGCAGTGCGAAGTTGTATTCGCTTTCGTCCCGTAACCTCCTGGGACAGAATCGTTGTATGTGTTTAGCTGTTCGTTTGGTTCCGGTGGTGACGTGGCAAAGGAGTATTTGTTGCATGGACAACATCTAGTACTCCACTTTGAACTGCTCTGGCGTACATATCAACGCACCAATGGGGATTGGGAATCAGATGACAAGCAGACTGCAAAACGAATTACTAAACATCAAAGGTCAGTACATAAACTGGGAATCTGGAACGTCTGTTCAATTCTCCCAGGATTTCATGACGACATCTCGAATATCATAGGCATAAAAAATCAGCTGTGATTAACAATGGGATAAAAAGGATGAAGTTCGACGTTGCTGCCTGCGAGAGATGCGATTACCAGACACATTACACATTTTTGGAAAGGAAGGGGTTCTGATGAGCCTCGCATGGAGTTGGGTTTACGGTCCGAAACGCATGCCAAAAGCAGCATAACCGAGCATCAGCGGGAGCGAACGGATTTGGACACCAAATATGAAGTCAATTACTGGTACCATTACGTTGACGTTTATGCACGGACACTCTGCGACGCCTGTTGAATAAGACGCTAATAAGCATAACCTCACAAAAGTCCTCAAAAACGTGCCACAAGAAAACTGTGTAGTGGTATTAGGTAATTTCAATGCCAGAGTTGATGCAGATTTCGAATCTTTGTGTCAGTAACATATTCTCCCAAACAAAAACACAGTATATAGTCTCTTGGAAACATCCTAGCTTCAAGCGCTGGCTTCAACTTGATCTTATTCTTGATAGGCGCAATAATATATTAAACATACTCCTCACCAGATCATATCAAAGCGCAGACTGTGACACCGGCCAATCGCTGGTTTGTGCAAAACGTTCTAATGTTCTTGAAAATAGAGTTTGCAATGAATCGGTTATAGCAAGTTTGAGGTAACCTTTCGCTTCCGAACACAGAAGCTTTGTCAGGCCAAGGGTGTCGGTACCAACAGTATTCGGGTTTAAATGGCATTTTCTTGACTAATCCTGGGTTCTCTAAACTAGACCCGGGAGATCAAGTTAACTGATCACAAATACCGTTGTAATGTTCTATTATACCGTTTGCGAGCTTAATCCAGTAATTGATCACACGGTTACTTGAACTTGCGCAGTATGTTAAATTTGTTGCATTTCGCACATTCAGCTTAACGATATATTCCTTACTCACCATTCTCTTAAGTTGCAGCAAATTGAGAAAATTTTGTTACATTATACACATATCATAACACTTAATGTGGTTAGACTCCTTCAGTCGATGTCGATCATGAATGTGCATTACAGTGGCATGATGGTTTCATGCTCCGTAGCATTTCGAATGATTTACAGTACGATTCAGAGTAACAAGGTTGTCCGCAGCGCTTACAGTGATAATTAGTGCTCGGTCAGTCGGTATTAGTTGCACGTCCACGGGGTGATATGCGTTAAGCCGCATATGGTGAAGTGCCTAGGTTCGAATCAGACCCGAGATAGGATATGCACTGCTGATGAGCTAAAATAAGAGCGAAACTCTAGTCCAGTGCTTCCAATGTGGACAGTTGTGATAAACTGTGAATAATTCGAATGACTTGGTACTGACGAGTAGTCGTAAAACATAATGAACGAACTCTCCAAACACTGAAACAACAATGCCCGTCCGATTTAATCGATGTTACCTTAGACTGTATCTGATGTGAAGTCCTGACAAGGAGATCACATCGATTGGACGACCACAACAGATGTTGCTGTCTCCGTCTCTACTGGTTGGGCATATGACGCTACTCAAATGTGCCAGTCTGGAGAAACATTCATGAAGGCTTAATTGCGATCGGTCTAACGGTGGACGGTAGCTCAGGCCGAAAGGTGAGACTAAAATGGTGAACGCCAAGTGATATATCTGCCATTCCACAGATTGGGCATGACGCTTCACACAGGGCCTCCAAACTGAACGGTCAAGAGCAATTACTTTTAAATCGTGAGGTCAATCGCAAATGATTTCATTTCCTTTTTGTGCACCTCTTTTACTGCAAGGTCGACTTCCTGATTTCAGCTTACCATATAGTAGACCTAATGCAATACGTCCATTTTCCATTATGTACAAACGAGCAAGTCATTGTAAGCGGCGATCTCCTAGTAGGGTGAACATGTTCTGTACACCAGCTCTTATATAACTTGAATCGACCTATCAATTCCATTAGAATAGAAACCCATATTTGTATATATACTGATATGTTTATTAATTTTAAAACTGAAACTATGCTAAAAGCCGCATACCCCGGCGTTTTAGCCGAATGTGGAAAAAGTTTAAGATAGCTCTTGTGAAGTTTGCCTGAGATGGGCGCATTTAAAATGCTCTGACATTTCTGTCAAGCATTAGGAAATTAATTATAAAATTACTTTCCTGGAATCGGTTTTAAAGGCTGCAAGCGAAACGCAATGATAGCTTTTTAAAGGATATAATAATAGCATGATGTTGATGAACTAAGGCATTTAGTCATGATCAAGTTATCCAAATGTTTACAGTCAGTGAGATTAAATGAATGGCGAAACTTGTTGGGCGTTCAAATTTGAAAATAGTAGCAAACATTGCTGAGACAATGTTTGGAATTCTTTCATATCGAGGATCCCAAGGAGAAAAGAAAACAATAAAGCGGAGGAGAAAATTGTTTCATTCGCGTACATGAATTTTCTGTAATTCAAAATAATTCAAGTAATTCAAAGTTTTAATGGTCCATAAAGCAAATAACCACAGATTAAACATATAGGGAATTCATAAAAACAACACAAATGTTTTATCAATATGGAAAGTCATCACGTGTATTCAGGAGCGAGGTTGGATTTAGTGAACATATACTTGTCAAATTCAGGCTTGATGCGCAAATGATATGTGGGGGTAGAGAGTTCCTTATAAGACAAACTCGGACAACAAAGAAAAACCTTCGACAATTTGATCTGGGGTGTGGAATAGTTAACTTGTAGCCATGCGATCTGCTACCACGTGCTTCTTGCCGATGAAACAGGTGTTCAAATGGGTGATCCACTGTATGCAGAATGTTGAACAGCAGGATAAAGTAACACCTGAGACGACGATACGAAACGTCAAAGAGGTTTACAGTTGCAATCCTATCCTCGTATGGCCTTTTATAGTCAAGTATAACTTTGTTTACCAATTATTCACTGTTTCCAGGCTCACTGAAATTAATCTCACTCTCTCCCCCTGATGACGGCAAACAACTACAAATCGGTAGTGGATTATAAGTGCGGGAGATTTCAGCAACACATTACTTTTGTTATCCATAAGCGCCTTGAATGCTTGACCAGGAATCACTAAGTGATTCCTTGTTTGATCACCGTGGTTCGTTGTACGAAAAATACGTAACAGTGCCATTCAAGTATCCTTTATTTATCACTTATCCACAGTTTCAAGGCTCACTGAAACCAATCTTGCTGTCTCTACCTGATGACAGCAAACAGTCAGAAACCTGTAGTGGTGCGTAAGTGCGGGGTATATGAGCAAAACAATTTACTTACTTAATTCTGCATTTGGTCCTGGTTGGCACATACGTCGCCAACCATCTCTCTTCAGGCATCCCGATACCGTGTAAGTCGCTCTAGCTGTTCCCACGGCTTGCTCATCTGCTTGGCCTCAGCATCCAGGTCACGGCGACAGGTATTTCTAGGCCGTTCTGCCTTCCTTTTCACTTGGGTGTTCTGTGAAAGGTTGTCTGGTGATGTTTGATGCAGATTTTTCGGATTTTGGTACCAATCCATTCCAGCGTCTATGAAGGATGTATTTGTCAACAGGCTGCTGCTTTGTTCGTTGACACAATTATTCATTGCTGATCTTGTCAGGCCAGGGGTTGCTAACGATCTTCTTGAGGCATGTGTTGATGAGGACTTGGATTTTCTTCGTGATGACGACTGGGGTTATCCAGGTCTGTGCTCTCTATGGTTTTACTGGCTTCACTAATTTTTTCCATCCATGGTCGACAGTTACCGAAGGAGGCCATCAACGACTAAGTTTTTGAAGAGCTTACTCTCAGTAACAAACCTGATCTCGCCGGATCATCAAATGTTTTGCAGCGGATGGAAGGCTGTTCATGGTCTACTGGTACGTTTTCTGACGTTCGCATCTGTTCCTCCAAGCTTGTCCAGGATGTTGGCAGGATAGTTGAAGCTGTCTAACTTTTCCAGCGCCTCGCCTTGGAGTGTGATGGGTGTCGTGTTGGATGCGTTGGTCTTGTACACCTTGCACGTCTCGCTGTTGAATCTGAGCTCAATCTAGCTGAGTTAACTGCAAGGATGCAAGTCTTTTCTTGCATTTGTTGTTGGGCGTATGAGAGAAGAACCAATTTGTCTGCGAAGTCGAAGTCTTCTGCTCTAGAATGATATGGAGGATTTTGATCTGGTCAGTGCACGTTCTCTCCTTTTGGAAGGCGGTTCGTTGGTCACGAATATGTGTATCAACACAGTCTTTTATTCTTCTCAGCAAGATGCGGTTGAACACGCTCCCTAGGATGGACAGCAGCGTTATCCCTCGGTAGTTGGTGCATGAATTGAGGTCGCCTCCTTTTCACTCAGTTGGTGCTACTTCTTCTCAGATCTTACAGAAAATGGGTGGAGGAGCTCCACACTGGTCTTGACGTTCGCCTTCCACGCTTCTGCCGTCAAACCCTGTAGCCTTGCCATTCTTCAAATGCGGATTATTTCTTTCGTGGCTGCACAGCAGCTAATGGTCACTTCACTTTCAACTGGAAATGTCACCGGCGGGTTTGAAAAGGCTAGTCTGATCACTAACTACTGAACGTGCTCGATGCACCTCTCTGTCTGTCCATTTTCGTCTGTTATCGCTTTTCTATCTCCGCTCCTCACTAAGCGTCTTGGCTAACTAAAATTGCCGATAGTTTTTTATGGAAGAATACAGGAACTTGGTGGGGTTGAGATGCGCTGCTTATTCAGCTTCTATAACAGTTTCTCTACTTAGGTCTGCTTGTTTGCTTTGACGCTCCGCTTGAGGATTTCATTTGCTTCTGTACATTCTTTTACTGCTTTTGCTTTAGTTGCTTTCGTCCTGCTGTTGTTTACCATTGCTTCCTTTTCTCTTCATTCTTCTAACTTCTGTGAATAATGCATTTAAATGTTCAGATCCATTCTTTGTGCGTGTATGTTTTGTGCCCCAGTACATCTTGACATGTTGAGGTAACGCATTTTTAATTCCTGCCACTTCTTTTCTAACTAAGCATTGAAAGCAAAGTCAGCTCGCGTACACCTTAATAGACCGCCGAACATTCTTCCCGATTCACAGGTGGTGGATCTGATTTTCTGTCGACAGATCTGGTGACACACAAGTCGCCTTGTTTATCCTCCTGTGGTGAAGAGCGCTTCTTTCGATGACCAGATTGCTTGCGACGCATAGGTCTGTGAAGCTCTCCCCGTTGATATTCATCGCACAACCCCTGATGCCCTATGATCCCATCAAACCCTCGGTTGTCACTGCTAATCTATGCGTTGAAGTCAACATTTACAATAAAGACGTCCATCTTTGGTCTGTGTTATATGACGTAGACAGTCTGTTGTAGACATTCTCCTTAGCACTGGATATTTCCAATTTGATCCTCTACTTCTTTTCATAGAAAGAGGCTTTCATGGCCCGTGATCCGTGCGCCTTCTACTTAATTAGCGATCTGTGTACCGACTTGGAATTTTTCAGGGCCACTTCCTGGGTGTGTGCGGCATTTCCTGCTTGTCACCCGAGTACAACATTAAATTATCGAAGTCAGTCGCATCTACCCGGAACCAATCCATCTTGACTCGGTGATTTCTAAGACGGTGTGGTTATAGTTGCATTGTCCTTTCAGTCTCATATATGGTCCGGACGTTCCATGTGGCGATGTTAGAGGTGGTTTTAGCGGAGACGATGGTCATCGGCTGACGGCTTCCCGATTAATCTGACTTTCACCGTCCGACGTCATACACCTTCCAGCTGGGGGACAATCTTCTCGCAGGACCGTGTTGTCTGTTAGTATTTCTGTTCTCGTTTATGTATCTAGTGAGTTTTTACAGGGTATTGTATCTCTCCCCAGGCTCAACAATCCTCCTTCTGCAGCTGGACTTGAGACCATCCTTGGTGGAATTACAACAATATATTTTTTATATTTTAGGCGTCTCAAACTTTTATCTTGGAATCACTTTGTGGATTTGCATTTGAACATCACCAGAGAAACCGGAACGGAAAGTAGGCTAATTATTTTGGCAATTAATTGCTGAAGTGAATTCGATTAGAGATACGAATTGCGCAACGGGAATCTGGCTGTGAAATTATACTCGAGGTTAAATACTTGAGATTACATTCAGAACTCAGAAAACTCAGAAAATTTTATTGTAGAAAAAGCATTAAGCTTAACAATAACCATAGGATGACAAGGTATATGGAATATATAAAAATATATATAAAATATCTCAAAAATTAATAGGGACAGTCACATACCGCATGGTTCGTCATAAACTCATCGAGTTTGAAAGCGAAAACCTCAACAGATTTTGATCGTGTGATTTCTTCAGGCAAATAGTTCCAAGTGAAACAAATTCTTACCGAGAAAAAATTACGACGAATATCCAATCGAGAATGCGGAATGCTTAAAGCCTTTGAATGTGTTCGTGTTCGAGTAAGGCCATTGGGATTTAGCAAGTTTAAGGGGATGGTTTTCAGTATGCAGGATTTTGAATGTCAACAGGAGGTCACTACGTATCCGTCGTTGGGTAAAATCGTGTAGGTTCAGTTTTAACATTCGTTCTGTGAAAGGCAAATTTCTCTAAGGGGGGACCAACTTTGTAGCACGATGATAAATCCTGTCGAGTAGTTCGATGTCCTTCCTCAGCCATGGTGCCCAGGCTTGGATGGAATATTCCATAACAGGACGTATATACGTGTTAATTACCCAAGGTAGGGTTTCGGGCGTAAAAATCCGGAATATTCTTTTGAGAAGACTCAAGATACGGCAAGCTTTATTGTACACCATCCGGCAATGATGTCCAGGCTTAAGGTTAAACGAAACCCATATACTGAGATCTTTTTCTGCGGTGGTCCAGACAGATCTTGCGTGCCAAGCTGATACGTGTGGTGTAGAGATTTTCCAAGCTGCAGCATTTTACATTTCGCAGGGTTAAATGGTAACTCATTTATTCATTCATAGATTTATTCATAGATTATATGCAGGTAAAAAACTATGCTTTACAAGACCGACAAAAATGTACATCGGGTCGGATGGTAAAAAATATCAAAATATTGTTAGATTATTGTCAAACATAAAAACATACTTTTCCATGTGGATATCTAGTGATTTTTTGAAAACTTCAACAGTTCCAGATTGTACCACATGAGTAGGTAAACTGTTCCACAGTTGCACATTGCGAACGGAAAATGCATATTTGCGGCAGTTCAACCTGCTGTGCTGTTTGTAAAGTTTTAATTGGTGACCTCGCAGATGTGTGTTATGGGAAAGATGAAACAAATGACCGCAAGGATGATTTGTTTGATTAAGCACTGTCCAAATGAATATAAGTGCTCCTCGTTTCCGTCTGTATTCAGCCGAATGCAAATTCAATAATTTAAGTCTCGTTTCGTATGGATAATTTGATAGTCCCAGGACGAGTTTTGTCGCTCTGCGCTGTGGAGTTTCTAATAGCAGAATATCTTTTTTCAACCAAGGATCCCATGCCGGTATAGCATATTCAACATGAGGACAAATGTACGTTGAAATCAATTTGCAGGTGTAGTGGACCGAAAATATAAGTCTAGCACTACACACAAAAATGGCAAAAATGGAAAGAACTCACTAAAAGACCAAAAGGAGCAAATGTCCAAATAAAGATCCAGAGAAGTCCAACGATAGCAAAATAATCCACACAGGAAAAGTCCAAGAGATAATGGAATCCAAGGTGCAGAAAGTGCTAAAATGTTGGAGGATCCGTTAATCACACTTCCGGCACGCGGCGATCCACGCAAACTCCGCAACCGCGGAAGAAGACAAAGTCTGAGTTCCAAATTGTATTGACCGCCAAAAAGGTGTGTTGTACAAGCATTAATTCGAATGAAATACACATGGCCAAAAATGAACAATCATACAAGGCCAAAAAGTGTATGTACAAAATGCTAAGGTACAAGGGAAAGTAGATCACTACAATACTCCCCCACCAGAGCGTTAGTTATGCTTAAAGTAAGGATAACATACGCTCGAAATGTTCATGTGGCCACATAGTCAGCAAGACGTCTGGGCCAATACGCATGTCTACCAATTCGAGTTTGAACAGGGGTAGAAGGCCCGAAGGATTAAGATGAACATGGGGGAGGTAGGCGGTTGTGATTGCGGAGTAATGAAGCTTGGTGGAGTTGGCGGTTTAACCACACGAAAGCTGGTTTTGTGCACGGAATATGCTGTGATTGAAGGATCTTTATTAATAGAGGACTCGCTCATGGTGGGGTGGTAAGTGAGTATTCCAAAAAATAAGCCAAAAATTGACAAATACGAAGATATCGTAAATGCAAAAAATTGCAGTTTGTCGAGGCTCACCAATTATGTGGTAGTCGGGCTCACCAATTATGTAGTGGACCGAAAATATAAGTCTAGCACTACACACAAAATGGCAAAAATGGAAAGAACTCACTAAAAGACCAAAGGAGCAAATGTCCAAATAAAGATCCAGAGAAGTCCAACGATAGCAAAATAATCCACACAGGAAAAGTCCAAGAGATGATGGAATCCAAGGTGCAGAAAGCGCTAAAATGTTGAAGGATCCGTTAATCACATTTCCGGCACGCGGCGACCCACGCAAACTCCGCAATCGCGGAAGAAGACAAAGTCTGTGTTCCAAATTGTATTAACCGCCAAAAAGTGTATTGTACAAGCATTAATTCGAATGAAGTACACATGGCCAAAAATGAACAATCATACAAGGCCAAAAAGTGTATGTACAAAATGCTAAGGTACAAGGGAAAATAGATCACTACACAGGCAATATTGGGGTCAAACGAACCTAGGACACTTCTAAGGAGACCCAAGTTGTTTTCAGCTTTGCAGGCAGCCAGTCGACATTGCATTGAGTTTCCTAAGTCTGATTGGATAATCACACCTAAATCTTTTTCGGAGGAGGCGGGTTTAATAACAGTGCTACCAAGATAATATTCTTTGCTCGACTTGCTGTTGAGAGACAATAGACTGCATTTCGAAGCATTCAGGGGCATTTCATTGTCTATGGACCAAGTGTGAATCATATCGAGATCCCGTTGCAGGTTCTGCGTGTCGTCTGTGGAGTCTATCTTGCGACAAAGATGGGACAAACGAAATAAGGTGCACAGATCCCGATGTAATGCCATACAGTCATTAACAGACCTTACATGTTTCCATATTTTAATAACATCGGCAAATAGTATCAAGTTGCATCCAATATCCTCTACTATATCGTTCATATACACCAAGAATAGAAGAGGTCCAAGCACCGAGCCTTGCGGAACTCCACTCGTGACATCTTTTTTTCTAAATAAGGTGCTGCCAACGCGAACTTGGACATGTCTATCAGTAAGATAGTCCCTTATTCAATTCAGCAATATTCCCGTTATTCCATAGGATTCGAGCTTTTTAATTAAGATGTCATGGTTGTCTCTGTCGAAAGCTTTGGAAATATCGATGTAGCAAGCATGTACAGCCTCACCTTCGTCTAGTGCCTTGGTCCAATCCTCGAACGTTGTAAGAAGGTTAGATAAACAGCAACGACCTCTTCGAAAACCGTGTTGTGCTGCGGTCAAAATATTTTGGTTTTCAAAATGTTTTCTTATGCGCGCAGTCACAATGCGTTCCATTAATTTGGAGATCACCGGAAGTAACGTTACGGGTCTATAGTTTGCTGTGTCTGAACGGCTACCGCCTTTATAAATAGGCGTTATCATCCCTGCTTTCCATTGCGGTGGTATTTTTCCTTCATTTAAGCTGAGATTGAATATGCGAGTGAGAGGAGCAGTCAAAGCAACGCGACACCTGCGAAGTAAGGCGGGGGTAATTTTGTCTGCGCCAGGGGACTTCTTTTCGTTTAGTCGACAAAGTTCCCGCCCAACCATATATTCATTGATAGTCATTTCACTTAATAATTCGAAATGTGGTGAACTTGATGAAAGTTGATATGGTATACAACGCTTGGGATTGAATACAAATGAGTAAAACGTTGCTAAAGCGTCGGCGGTATCTTGGGCAGTGTGGGTCAATCCATGAGGTGTTAGTACAGAGAATACACCTGGTTTGATCTTTGATCGTTCATTTACTATCTTGTAGAGAAGCTTAGGATGCTTTTCCATTCTCTTGAGCAAGTTCCATTGGAATTGCATGCGATCTTCTCTTACAAGAGTCGTGACGTTATTCCGTATCTCACAGAATCGCTTCCAAGTTTCTTCCGTACCAAACTTCTTATGAGTTACCCAAGACTCTTGCTTAACAGCTAACCATTTCTTCGTTCTACTCCGAATAACAAACTGGTTGTTGTAGCTGCATTTGTGTGGTACAAAAATCGAGTTTTCGTAAATCTTCGAATTGAGATAATTTAGAAACGAATTGTAATATGAGCCAGGATCCATTGAATCAAACTCATGAGTGTGTGCATCCCGGAGACTGATATTTAAGGATTCAAATTGTATTTTCCTTATGACTTTCGTCTGTTCACACAATCGTTCCGCACTACATACATAATCAAACAAAAGCACAACATGATCACTCTTCCCCAGTGGTGCCAGGTATTGTATACCCTCTACTGCGGTTGCCTCAGGCGTTAAGACAAGGTCAAGGGTTGAAGGTTGGTCAAGACCCCGCCAGCGAGTTGGCTGGTTAACGTGATTGTGTAGTGAAGCAATTCTATAACCTCCTTGAATTTATGTTCAAACGAATGCAGGGAGTGCTCACCTTTCGAAAACAGATGCGGGAGATTAAAATCGCCAATGATCAGCAATTGCATAGTCTGGCATCTTGTGATGTGTCGCAATGATTCGATGAGCTCATCATTGTATTAGCTTTCGGATGATAGCGAGCGATAAAGGATGCCGTTCGTACATTCATCTCCATTGACTAGTTTTACTGAACGCCACATCGTATCAGGAAGGCTGAGGTCAGGATGATCGATGACGTTACACTGCGCTAAACGTTCGTGATAGTAGACTGCAACACCACCACCAGATCTTCGATCCCGATCGCGACGAAGTAGTGACATTTTCGGAATCAAAAGCTCAGCATCAGTCATGCAAGGCTGAAACCAAGTCTCTGTAACTGCAACCAAATCGGGTGAAAGTCTATCACAAAGCTCACATAGTTCAGCTAATTTGTTAGTTAAACACTGATCATTTGTATATATGCACCTGATCGTATTTGTCTTACACAATGTCGAATCGTGTACTGTAGCTATTTGTCCGACTCGCGATGATCCGGACCCTTTCCGTTTTTTGGGGTAACATTTGAACTGTCAATAACAAGATTAATTGTATGCACGGCCGATTTGAAGGCCCCGCATCTATACTCTTTCAAGGCATGCGGATCGTGCTGAAAATGAATGTAAATTAGGATTTTCGTTCAACATGTGTCTGATTGATAGGGAGCTTCATAATATAGGCCTTGTTCTAGATCCCTAGATCAGTTTTTCGATTCGATAACCTGGAATAAGGTCTCCAAACTTCGATGAATATCAAAAGCCATGCTCGTGGCTGATTTGTATTATTTTTAGTATTCATTGATTAGACAGTGTTTTTGCACGACCAAACTAGAGGAGTAATCCGTGAGTCCCTGCCTCAAATTAAACTAGAATTGCCACCATCTTTCTGGAAATTTGCTTACATTTCAATTATCTTGCCTGTTTTGAATCTTGTCAATTATGAATGTACATCACGAGCTCATAATAGATCGATGCTTGCCAATTAGTAGATCTTTTGGAATACAACCATACTTTATTCTGCACAGATGTCCCAGCCAGCGTAGGTGGCGCAGTTGCAGTAGGATGAACAATCCCTATAAACCTGCTATAAAAATCACTTCGGGATTTAGTGCTTTATCAATCCCTAATACGAAAGCGATCAGATCCCATTAGTGTATTGCGTGAATATTGCAGCTTCCACTGCATTATGATAAACAAGCAAGTCTAGTCTAGTCTACACGTTGTACATCATATTACTTAGCGATTGAGCTCGTTTAGTTTTTAGATGTGATTTGTCAATATCGATTTCTACAGATGCGAAAATTTACAGCGAGTGTGCACTGACCATATCTGTGTTTTGCTGCAAATTTAGTTCAAAAGTTCAGCTGTATGAACCGCTTAGGTTTGAGTTTTTATCGTTCGTCATTCTACCATCGTGGTTTAACATAAACTGTCCGAGAAACTACTGATGACTACGGTTTAAGTTAGTGAACGTTCATCGATTTTGAAGAAACGTATCCGATCGTACGATCGCTGTTCAGTACACACCGTAGACATAATCTAGTATGCTTCTGTTTATTTGCAACGAATAGGCGAAGCTCTGAGGTAATTCAAGGTAATTCAGGGTTTTTAATGGTCTGAAAAGCAACTAGCTTAACAACAACAATAGGATGGTAAAAATTGAAATTTTAGTGCATAAACTAGATAAGGAAGTAGATTAAGCAGTATATAAGTGTTCGGGAAACGAATAATTCGATAAAAAATTCGTCTAACTTCGTTTTACATTCATGCAAGCTAGTGGAGTGAGCAACGTTCGAATGTAAACTGTTCCATGTAAAACATACATGGACAGAGCAAAAATACTTGTTACAGTTGAGGCGAGAATGGGGTATGACCAGCACATATTCACGGGTCCGATAATTACTCGCATCCCTTCGCGTGAATAAATCCTGTAAGGGATGGTTTGGGGTATGGAATGTTTTATAAAGAAAGATATGGTCTCCTATGATTCGCCAATAGCTTTCCGATATATATATATATATATCTTAGAATTGATGGGGCACTATCCAGCCCAGTAGAAGTTACAAGTGGCGTACCTCAAGGCTCAGTCTTGGGGCCAGTACTCTTCCTAGTGTACGCGAACGATATACATGCAATTGTACGCAGCAAAATCATTTTATTTGCGGATGACATCAATGTGTGAACTAGCGTACACACCATAGAAAATTGCAAAATTCTACAGAAAGATCACGAAGCACTTCATACGTGGTCCTTGCAAAACTGCCTATCATTCAACATCCAAAAATGTAAAATGTTAAACGTCGGTAAATCATTCGAATTCGCATACTCTCTGGGATCTCAGCAACTTTCATGGGTTACGGAAGAGAAAGACCTGCGTGTGTGGATTAGCAGTAACTTGAAGTCTTCACTGCAGAGTTCTGTTGTATACAAAAAGTTCTGCCAAAGCTTAGCACTGATCCGAAGGATCTTCGGAATTTTCACAAAGCAGATACTCCCTCGGATATTGAACACCTATATCAGACCAACAATGGAGTACGCTGTTCAAGCATGGTCCACATGGATACAGAACGACATGACCTTGCTGCAACGCGTATACCACCGCGCTACTAAACTGGTGCACGGGCTATATGACAGGCCATACGAGGAGAGGATTGCAACTTTAAACCTCTTTGACTTTTCATACCGTCGTCTTAGGGGTGACTTGATCCTGCTGTTCAACATTCTGCATACAGTGGAACACCCACTTGAACACCTGTTTCATCGTCAAGAAGCACGTGGTAGCAGATCGCATGGCTACAAGTTAACTATTCTACACTCCAGATCAAATTGTCGAAGGATTTTCTTTGCTGTCAGAGTTTGTCTTATATGGAACTCCCTGCCCCACATATCATTTGCGTAACAAGCCTTAAGATGTTCAAGGCTGAACTTGACAAGTATATGTTGACTAAATCCAACCTCTCACCTGAATACACGTGCTGACTTTCCATATTGATAAAACATTTGTGTTGTTTATATGAATTCCCTATATGTTTAATCTGTGGTTATTTGCTTTATGGTATATTAAAACTTTGAATTACTTTGAAATACTTTAAATTACAGAAAATTCGTGTACGACTATGAAACAATTTTCTCCTCCGCTTTATTGTTTTCTTCTCTCCTTGGGATCCTCGATATGAAAGAATTCCCAAAAGTTTTGAATACTTCCAAACATTGTCTTAGCAATGTTTGCTACTATTTGCAAATTTGAACGGCCAACAAGTTTCTACATTTGAAAGTTTCGCCATTCATTTAATCCCACTGACTGTAAACATTTGGATAACTTGATCATGATTAAATGCCTTAGTTCATCAACATCATGCTATTATTATATCCTTTAAAATGCTATCATTGCGTTTCGTTTGCAGCCTTTAAAACCCATTCCAGGAAAGTAATTTTATAATCAATTTCCTAAAGCTTGACAGAAATGTTAGTGCATTTTAAATGCGCCCATCACAGGCAAACATCACAAGAGCTATCTTAAACTATCGACAGATCTGGTGACACACAAATCGCCTTGTTTATCCTCCTGTGGTGAAGAGCACTTCTTTCGATGACCAGATTGCTTGCGACGCATAGGTCTGTGAAGCTCTCCCCGTTGATATTCATTGCACAAACCCTGCTGCCCTATGATCCCATCAAACCGGAACGGAAAGTAGGCTAATTATTTTGGCAATTAATTGCTGAAGTGAATTCGATTAGAGATACGAATTGCGCAACGGGAATCTGGCTGTGAAATTATACTCGAGACTACATTGGCCGTGGATAGGACCACAAGGCTTCCGTGATGCGAAGATTTTTCACTATACAATAAGATGACATCTTTCATTAACTTCTGAGTACCAACATCTTAAAACATAATTATCCTTGTTATTGGTTGCCCAGCACTTCGAAATCGTTGATCACGAAAAAATCTTTTAAAACTGTTCAAAAGCACCATGCAGACACACAAGCGGTCAAGAGCTACGTAAAATATACGTCATTAAAATTTTATTTCAGAAATGATAATGCGTCCTCACAACCAAACCAGATGCGATATTTGTTTTTGATTAATTAACGTTTCATGACTCGAGATTTCAGACATATTGTTTAAAAAAACAGATAGAGGGAAGTTTTGTGCGAGAGTAGCATCAAGGTCTGAATGCCTTATCCAACAAGTTCGTTTACGAAGAAGAAGAAGAAATTGACTTTATTCGTACACACGAATTTTCAGCTGTTACAATAATTTCACCGCAAATTTAAAAAAAATGATAAACATGTCCCGACATCGAGTTTCAATTTGTCGACTGAACGATTTTTCTTGTCCGTCTTAATTGATTGACATACGATCCAGTTTACTAGCAAAAGTTTTTGGGTCAAACGTTTCACTGCAAGTCCCGGTATCTCGTACTTCGTTCTAAAGTGCACGTCCAAATTTGACCTCAGTTGATCCGAAAATATTTGATGCATTTTACCTTGGAGAAATTAATTGTATGCACGGCCGATTTGAAGGCCCCGCATCTATACTCTTTCAAGGCATGCGGATCGTGCTGAAAATGAATGTAAATTAGGATTTTCGTTCAACATGTGTCTGATTGATAGGGAGCTTCATAATATAGGCCTTGTTCTAGATCCCTAGATCAGTTTTTCGATTCGATAACCTGGGATATGGTCTCCAAACTTCGATGAATATCAAAAGCCATGCTCGTGGCTGATTTGTATTATTTTTAGGATTCATTGATTAGACAGTGTTTTTGCACGACCAAACTAGAGGAGTAATCCGTGAGTCCCGGCCTCAAATTAAACTAGAATTGCCACCATCGTTCTGGAAATTTGCTTACATTTCAATTATCTTGCCTGTTTTGAATCTTGTCAATTATGAATGTACATCACGAGCTCATAATAGATCGATGCTTGCCAATTAGTAGATCTTTTGGAATACAACCATGCTTTATTCTGCACAGATGGCCCAGCCAGCGTAGGTGGCGCAGTTGCAGTAGGATGAACAATCCCTATAAACCTGCTATAAAAATCACTTCGGGATTTAGTGCTTTATCAATCCCTAATATGAAAGCGATCAGATCCCATTAGTGTATTGCGTGAATATTGCAGCTTCCACTGCATTATGATAAACAAGCAAGTCTAGTCTAGTCTACACGTTGCACATCATATTACTTAGCGATTGAGCTCGTTTAGTTTTTAGATGTGATTTGTCAATATCGATTTCTACAGATGCGAAAATTTACAGCGAGTGTGCACTGACCATATCTGTGTTTTGCTGCAAATTTAGTTCAAAAGTTCAGCTGTATGAACCGCTTAGGTTTGAGTTTTTATCGTTCGTCATTCTACCATCGTGTTTTAACATGAACTGTCCGAGAAACTACTGATGACTACGGTTTAAGTTAGTGAACGTTCATCGATTTTGAAGAAACGTATCCGATCGTACGATCGCTGTTCAGTACACACCGTAGACATAATCTAGTATGCTTCTGTTTATTTGCAACGAATAGGCGAAGCTCTGAGGTAATTCAAGGTAATTCAGGGTTTTTAATGGTCTGAAAAGCAACTAGCTTAACAACAACAATAGGATGGTAAAAATTGAAATTTTAGTGCATAAACTAGATAAGGAAGTAGATTAAGCAGTATATAAGTGTTCGGGAAACGAATAATTCGATAAAAAATTCGTCTAACTTCGTTTTACATTCATGCAAGCTAGTGGAGTGAGCAACGTTCGAATGTAAACTGTTCCATGTAAAACATACATGGACAGAGCAAAAATACTTGTTACAGTTGAGGCGAGAATGGGGTATGACCAGCACATATTCACGGGTCCGATAATTACTCGCATCCCTTCGCGTGAATAAATCCTGTAAGGGATGGTTTGGGGTATGGAATGTTTTATAAAGAAAGATATGGTCTCCTATGATTCGCCAATAGCTTTCCGATATATATATATATATATATATATATATATATATATATATATATTCATGTATAACGGAACTTGTTGAGTTGGTGGTCAGAGTACATTTCACAAATATCGAATAACACATTGAAGTATTACACATGGCTAAAATGTTTTCAAAGAGTTCTGTGTCCCCAAGGTGTTGAATTGATCTATTGTTACTGAGTTCACGTTCCATTCACGCTTGGTGTTTCATAACGAACAAATACTGTCTGGTTTATATAACAATCGATACTTGTTAGTCGTCTTCTAAAGGGACTGTTTCCAAATCGTGCAACCGATTTCTAATGAAATATGTGCTGTTAAACCAACATGAAATCGTTGCTTGAAACCTTTTAATATCTGTACTATCTACTGATCTTTGGCTCCCATTACCCAAGTTTGGAAAAATTCAGTACCAATAAACAAGTTTATGCTTGAATGCTTCCGTTAACTAGAACAGCATTACAAAGTGACTCCTGGTCAATTACTCAAGGCTTGTCGTGTGTAAGTGATAGGGAAGTGAGCACCACGATATATTTGTTTAGTAGCTATGTTTACCTAAAAGTTGAGCTGGATAACGTTTTATTGATATACCCTTCCGGAACATGAGTTTTTGAGGTTTTAATACGTGAACACCTCTGTTCAACGTGACGTTTTATCTCTGCAGTCAACATTTGCGAATGTGCATACAAGATGTAGAGGTGAAATTGCATTATATCTAAAATTGGTTGTATAATCTCGAATGAAATGTGGAATACAGTCTTGCATCTCAATGCGTCAGTAAAAAATGCCGACAATCTCGAAAAGAATCATCAAAACCCAAAAGAATTAGGGTCTCACAAAAGTCGCTATCAAATACTTCAAGTGAAAAATGTCTAGAAACAACTGTAAATAAAATTCAGAATCAGCTCATGAAAGAAATATAATTCATCAAAGCCTTTCAACCGGAGCAAAAGTGGCGTGCGCTTGGAACGAATAGGTTGGCAGAAAATCTTTCTAATGTTTAATTAGAAATGCCAACCGGTGTGATCGCATAAGGGCTGCTAATGATGTGGTCAGCCAGTTCACCTCAAACCGATAACGTGTCTGACATAATCTGCACACATTTTAATAGGTAATTTGTGCTTTCTACTCTTGCATTTTTGCCAGTGGACCGCAGCCTGCGTATAATCCAGAGTCTTTGGTTTCACACGCATCGAATCAGATTTGAAAACCGTTGATTTTTAAATGGAACCTATTATATCCGAGGCTGTATCAAGTAACAGTGTTTAAAAGTCTATTGCTTACTTACCATTCGTTCACTGTTTCAAGAGATGCTGATCCTGGACCTATTGTCCTTACCTAATGCGTGCAAACAACGCCAAATTTGCCGTGATGTGTGTGTGTGTGATGAAAGTGCACACAAGGAACATTAATTGCAATTGTATACTGTTTCAAGCTTTAATAAACGCTATCTTACTGCTTGCACCTAATGACCGCGAAAAGCAGATAATCGATTGTGCTATTTAGACGCATGAGACGTGAGCAAAAATATACAATGGTCCTTTCTAAGCCTCTCCATGATTCCTTCATGATCTTCAATTTGAGCAGCGTGTTTCTTTGTGCGAAATCTGTTGAACATTTGCTTCTAATATGAATTATATTTAATCTGCTTCAATTCACAATTCACACTGATTCACGCTCCGCTGAAACTAATCTTACTCCTAACGAATATATACCGCCTTTTCGGTATTGAAATATCAATCAATCAACTGCAACTTAGTATCGTTCAACTTCGATTATTTAAATTGAAAATTCAGAAATCTAACATCTCACAGCACAAAATGCCTGGGAGGTTTCTCACAATTTATTGATGTAGATTTATGGCTTCGTACGAACCAATACATATCAATCTCTTTATATATATATATATATATCATTATATATATATATATTCCAGTTGCGAAAGGATTAATGTAGAACGATTAAAGTGACGACATACTCGAGAGTATGAAAATATGGACAACGTCATCCGCCAGAAAACGAAATGCAATTGGTCAATGATGGTCAAACGAGGCCTGAGTGGCGAGGGCTTGAAGCGTACCGGTTGGCACGTATTCGCTTTAAAATTCTGACAGAACTGGAATATACATGTTTTATGGCACTGCTGTCGTTACTTTGTTTGTCCATATAAGATAGGCGTGTTTTGATATTTGATTTGTGCGTAATGAACACATTTGACCAGTCGGCATTCTCTTGAGTTATGGTACTCGTCGGTGAACGCGATCAGCGTTGGACTTGCTAAACTCAGGAATAAATCAGAGACAATATTTTCGTGGCTGTTAAACGTGGGAGTAACGTGGATATCGTCAGACCGATGAAACCCGATGCTACTCGCTGATGTGAAATAACCTGACGCAACCGTTTCACACTTCTCGACCCTACCCAGCTACAATGTAAAATTTGCCAATATTGGACTTGTGATGTGTGTAAAATCAATTTGACTAAGTACCTCGGACTCTCAGCTTACGAATGTCAAAGATCGGTTACAATGTTGTATGAAAAATTGTTTGTCGAATGAGGAAAAATTAACTCCCTTGTTTCTGATTTGAATACATTTTATCGTATACGAGATTAAACTCGGCTTCATATTAAGACAATTTCTGAACCTTTGTGCACGGGCCAACCATAAATCTTACGGAAATTAAAAATCATAAATGGGTATATATTTGCTTGATAAAATTTTCTCCGATTTGAGAACTTAAGTTTGAGGTCAATTTATATTATAGAAGCATGAATATATCTAACAGATACTTGTAAAAACATTTTTCTAGGCAAAATTTAAACACGCTCCATCTTAAGACGACGAATATGTTTGGTTAGAGCGAACTTGTTATAAGAGATATATATTAATTTTATTAGAAAATTCTATGTTCTAGTGTAAACTTGTGAACAGACAATAATTTTGTTCCAAAATTAACATTGATGGAATTTTATGTGCAAATCCAATGAAAATTCAGGCATGAAGACCAATCAGAACATCACACCAGTCATATTGATCGTGTGAAGAGTTATATACATATATATATCACTTTCTCGTACCGCAAACGCAGTGTAACGCAGAATAAAATGGCAAGATCAAGCTCATTCATAGAATATCTTCTGATATTCTATTTTATTCAATTGACAGGTAGGCAGCGTTGTCTGTAACTCAGAGCACTCTGGTTAATTAATATTGTATATATAAATATAAATTACATTTGCAGTTGCGAAATCGATTATTATAGGTAAGCTGAAGTTATAGTTGATAGTAAAAAATCAATTTTATTAAGTTTAACAATATATTTTGTATCATAACATGGTATTGATCAATTTTAAACAATTCTCTAATTTTTCCGAGGTGCAGGTTTCCAAATTTTCTAGAGCCTTAATTTCTCACGTAACTTTTTCTTCAATTTACGAAGACTTATTCGATTATCAATCAACCGGTAAGCAAGATAAACAAAGTTTACAATTTTCCTGCGAATAATCGCAAACTAATTCGCAATTACATAATAAAAGATTGATATCTGAAATGTTTATCGATATGTGCCCAGTGGGTAAAATACTGACAAGGAAAACAGATCAGTTGGACGACCACGAGAGAGCCAGGAACGTATTTGGTGTTCGTTCAACTTATCTGATCTCCTTGCCAGGCCTTGAAATCGCATGAAGTGAAAGCTAAAACGATGGAATCTGAAGGGCTTTGTAGTTCCACGAGGTTTTGGAGAGTTCGTTGATTTATGTTTTGCGACTACGCAACAGAAACAGGCCCCTAAAATATTCACAATTATTATCACAACTGCCAACATTGAAATCATTGAACTCAACTTTCGCATTCATATGAGCTCATCAGCAGTGCAATATTATTTTATAGTGTGATCTAACAAGGATTTTCTCTAACTGAGGTTGTTTTTCCAAGAGGTTTTAGAAAGTCAGTTTTTATTATTATTTGCGACTACTCATCAGTACCGAGACCGTTGAAATATTCAGGACTTTTATAACAACGGTCCAAATTGGAAGCACTTGACTCAAATTTCTCTCTCACTTGAGCTCATCAGCATTGCATATCCTGTCACGGGTTGGATTCGAACGCAGGACACTCATCATTGTTGTCTTACGCCATACGGCATGAATCTGCCGTGCATCCTTTAACCGATCGCGGTTAAGCATATATGAATGATTTTCCACACTGGCACTTTTGAAGATCGTCATACGCCCGACCACTTGGGAATGAGAGTATACATCTGTTTAAGTCGTCCAACCTATCGAAACTCTTTATCAGGTATTTGCATCACATAAAGTGAAAGCTAACACCGATTAAATCAGATAGACATTTTTGTTCCACGAGGTTTTGAAGAGTCTTTTCTTTTATGTTCGCGACTACTCATCAGTAACATGATCTTTGAAATATTCACGAATATTATCACAACGGCCAACATTGGAAGCACTGGACTCGACTTTCGCTCTCATTTGAGGTCATCAGCGGTGCAAAATTAATTCTATAGTCAGATTCGAACAGAAGACCATCACCATTATACTATCGTGCCTTACCGCTGGACCTACTGTCCACCGTTTGACCGAACCTGATTAAGCTTTCATGAATGTTACTCCGGACTGTCAAGTTTGAATAGCGTCATATACCAGACCAGTCAAGAAGGAGCCAACCATATATGTTGTGGTTTTTTAACCGATCTCATCTCTATCTCACGTCCTCTATCACATAAAATAAAAAAATAAACATCGAATATTTCTGATGGGCGTTTAAAAAAGGTTTGTGAGTGTTCATTATTTTATGTTTTGCGAATACTTATCAGTACCCAGTCATTTGTTTTATTCTTGATGTTAATCACATTATTCCACATTTGAATAATTGAGCTTGAGTTGCGATCACATTAAAGCTCATCAGCGGATTATATCCTGTCTCAGGTAGGATTTGAACTCAGGACCATCACCATTGTAGACTCACGACTTACGGCCTGACATACCGTCTATCGTTTGACCGATCGCGATGAATCATTCGTTTAATGTTTCTCTAAACTGGCGTCATATGCACGACCAGTCAAGAGGGAACCAGAAACATCTGTGGTGGTCGTCTTACCATTCTGATCTCCTTTTCAGGTCTCACCATCAGATAAATTGAAGACTAACACCGATTAAATCTGATAGGTTTTTATGTTCCGCAAGGTTTTATAGAGTTTATTCTTTTATGTTTTGCGACTACGAATCAGTAAAAAGCCCGTTAAATTATTCTTGAATATTATCATAACGGTCAAAATTGGAAGCAGTTGACTCAAGGCGTGCTTTCATTTGGGCTCATCGGCAATGCATATCCTTTCTTTCGCCGGATTCGAAACCAGGATCATCACCATTGTAGTCTCAGGCCTTAGGGTTTGAGCTACTGTACACCGTTTAAATGATCGCAATGAAGCCCACTTGCATGTTTCTACAGACTGCACATTTGATTAGAGTCAACCAGTCAAACGGTGGACAGCAGCTCAGAATGCAAAGCGTGAGACTATAATAGCGATGCTCCTTGTTGAAATCCGACCTGAGACAGCATGTTCACCACTGATGAGCGAAAATGACCGCGAAACTCGTGTCCATTGCTTACAATGTGGACCATCGTGATAAACTTTGTGAATATTTCGAAGGAAGTGGCTTTTATGAGTATTTGCGAAACATAAAAGAAGGAACTCCCAAACATCTTATAACATTTACCTTCTCGTTGATTTTGAAGGTACTTCTAAAGCTACTTCTCGCAAGCTACGGGAAGCGCACATACTCTTCTCAGCAGCTGAATATAGATAATGCTGCAGATAGTTTCTTTAGAATCAATTTGCTTTGACAATTTAAACCACTACGGAGTTTGAGATCGTGGTGCGCTTTCAATGTACATAACAGATCGCTTTTAAATTAAGCAGGTTAACAACTCTAACTAAGATTTTTGTATCGGTCTTTAGTCGATGTCGACCATGACTGTAAAGTACAAGCACATGATGCTGCTATGATCCACAGCATTTTGGATGACAAATCAGTCAAATCCGAGGGAAAACCTTTTGCGAATGCATTCCGCTTCTGATTACCGCCTGTTTAAAAGAGCTGCAACACGATCCATTCAAAGAATCCAAGCTATACTTGGTGGAAACCGCATCTGAAATTGAAGCTGCAGCAAACATAGGTGACACTGGAAGACTATTTCGTTAGATTCATAGCGCATCTGAAAGCTTTAATTGAAGCACGAAGCTGGGAGATTCTTCACGACAACTGATCTTTCACCACAATAGCAATAGCTGGGTGTTTTAGGCATTTCAGTTTTTTACTTAACGGCCCAGCAGCTACCAGTACAGTGATCATTGCTCCGGTATGGACCTGGGGCTTCCCAGTCAACTGAGATGCCCCAACAGAATACGACATCTTTATCAGATGAAGTTGAAGTTCGTTATCGTAATCAGAGCCGATCATATTTCTGCGACGGCTTGGGCTCACGACTTCAGCGAAGTCTCGTGAATTTTGTTAGCAAACTTTAGTTAGGCGAGGGTGTCCGAATGGTCCCATTTTGAACAGATTTGTGTATTTATGATCTAGACCACGTCAGTGATGTTATTGTTTTTGGAGAAATTGTCTAAACACTGTGAAATCTTTTCAGATCTAATGAATAGCAAAGCTGCAAAAGTCGTTCTTCTGATAAATGCAAGGGATTTTATATACCGGCATAGCAGGCGTCCGGGGATTGAACGTCTAAGGTTTTCAGTCTTCAAATTTTCTGGCTGCCGTATGTTACCCACTTTTCAGGATATTAATAAGATGAACTTAACAGCTAATCGTGAGCGTAATACGTTTTGCAGTTAAAAGACCCCTTTGGCGCAGACCCGGGTTCGGACTCAAAACTAAATTACATGTTTACCATGAGGCTATCCGCCCTGATCAGCTTTGCAAAACTAAGACATGGCCGCTGCGTTCACATTAATATTTCTTCCATTGGTACATTAGGTCAATCTTTTGCGCCCACCAGGTACATAACCCTAACGTTCAGACGAGATGCTATAAAATAACCCTGTTTGTCGTTCACATCTAACGTTATAATTTTTACGATCTCGCCTCCGATCAAATGGGCTGGAGTGATTCGATAGACGCCAGCTATTTCCCCGGGGAGTCAGCCGCACATAAGTAAATAAAAAAGTATTTAAAAACAATCTCTCAAGCGAAGCTCAAAGCAATAGACGTATTTTTTCGATCGACGGCACTTGCACGCTAATGGTGAGATCTACGTTCAGAAGCTATGAGCAGCATTTGCATTTCCTTAGCATGTTGATTAGGCTTAGCCTGGTGAGCGAACAAGAACAACTTCTTTATAATTAGTGTTGTTGTTGTTGTTGTGATGTACGCCAGGGCAGTTCAATATGGAGAACTAGCTGTTGTCCATGCAGCAACTGCTCCTTCTCCACATCACCACCGGATACAAAGGAACAGCTAGGCTGATACATTGGTCAACGATGCCGTCGCAGGAGTTGGCAGGACGAAGTTGAATAAAACTTCGAAATGCCTAATGGGACTCTGGCTCCGGATTTTTCCTCGAGGTTGACTCTTGAAGCATTTTCCATGTTTGAATGTAGCCACAAGTCAGTGGAGGTTTGTGATAAGGGTTCTCCTTCCCCTAAGTTATTCAAAGTTATTCAAAGTTTTAATGGTCCAAAAAGTAAATACTTTACAGTAACCACAGATTAAAAATATAGGGAATTCATAAAAACAACACAAATGTTTTATACACAAGGAAAGTCAGCACGTGTATTCAGGTGCAAGGTTGGGTTTAGTCAACATATACTTGTCAAGTTCAGCCTTGAACATGTTCAGGTTTGTTGCGCAAATGATATGTGGGGGCAGGGAGTTCCATAGAAAACAGACTCTGACAGCAAAGAAAAACCTTCGACAATTTGATCTGGAGTGTGGAATAATTAACTTGTATCCATGCGATCTGCTACCACGTGCTTCTTGCCGATGAAACAGGTGTTCGAGTGGGTGATCCACTGTATGCAGAATATTGAAAAGCAGGATCAAGTCACCCCTGAGACGACGGTACGAAAAGTCAAAGAGGTTAAGTGTTGCGATCCGCTCCTCGTATGGCCTGTTGTATAGCCCGGTCACCAGTTTTGTAGCGCGGTGGTATACCCGTTGCAGCAAGGTCATGTCCTTTTGTAACCATGGGGACCATGCTTGAACAGCATACTCCATTGTTGGTCTGATATAGGTGTTAATTATACGTGGGAGTATCTGTTTTGAGAAACGACCGAAGATCCTTCTGAGCAATGCTAAGATTTGGCAGGACTTTTTGTATACAACAGAACAGTGCCGTGAAGACTTCAGGTTACTGCTAATCCACACGCCCAGGTCTTTCTCTTCAGTAACCCATGAAAGTTGCTGAGATCCCAAAGAGTATGAGAATTCGAATGATTTACCGACGTTCAACATTTTACATGGATTTACGAGCTCCTGCTGCCCGAAGCATGCTGGTTTTAAGGCGTCAGTCAGACACCTTCGCCCTTTCTCCTGTCAGTAGAAGCAGTTTTACCGGGTCACACATTACCACGCGTGCAGGCCAGAAGCTGCACTTGGTTGTCAGAGGCTATATGAGACGCGTGCCATTGGAGAATGTTTTTGAGAGGCCCGGCCTTGACAACCTTGGAACCTTCAACGAGTAGCGTGGAATTTAAATTCTTTCCAATCTCTTTTGCAGTCTTCTTTGTTTCGCTGTATATCCAATGGTTAGCTTTCTAATTTCAACTCATCATAGAGCAGATCTCCTGAAATACTACCATTCGCCATTCTGTAGCTATTTTATATACGAAATATTATTAATCTTTTTTCTGTATATAGCGAATTATAAGGAAACAACACGTGAGTGCTCGTTTGGGATTTGCTAAATATTTGCGTGAGAAAACCGGTCTGCTTTTTCAGATCAAAAGTTTAAACCATTTAAATTATTATGTTAGAATCAAAGCACGGAATATAATGGTTTCAACATTAAACCTTGGAAACCGACAACTTTGGTATGACTAGTGATAAATAGTCACCCGAAGAAAATTCGCATTCAATCTGAAGGAGATAATTGTTGAATGATTTGCTTATGACAGAAACGACGAAAATTTGGTACAAATATATTGTGGAAACCAATATAATATTTTGTCTTTTAGTAGTATTAGTTATTTGCATTTTCACAATCACGTATATGTTCGTGGGTTCAGTTCAACGATTTTTATTTCAATCGTTTCAACCGTTCGCAAGATTTTCCATCAAACTATTTGTGACACTGAGCGCGTCTTCAGTCTTTGCTAGGTGGCCATTTTCAATCAAATGAGGTACAGTCGAACTATAGACATTCTTAGAACACCCTTTGCTTAACCAAAAAGGGTGATTTTATAAATTCGTTTTGACAGGTTCCGCGTCGTGGGGTCAATTTATCCTGCTCCACAGAAGTAGCTGAATTAATGAATCCAATATAAGGTTGTCTAATATAGTAGCTAGTTTTTAAGCGGCTGTCTAATTATAGGTTTGTTGAGGTTTATGCTCACTTTTCCAGAGGTACACCTCCTTTAAACTGTTTGCTCAAGCTTCCATTTCAAACAGTTACTGAAGGTGTCGTCTTTAAATTGAAGCCAATGACATAACGTTTTCTTCGGTATTGTGTGGCGGTTAGTCTTTTTGGCATTTGGCTCATACGCCATTCAATGAACCATGTTGGATAGCCTAATTAGAAACCGCTTATCAATGAGACGCCATTCTATTTTCTTAGGCTTGTTCATAGATTATTCATAGATTATATGCAGGTAAAAAGCTATGCTTTACAAGACCCACAAAAATGTACATCGGGTCGGATGGTAAAAATATCAAAATATTGTTAGATTATTTTCAAACATAAAAAAACATACTTTTCCATGTGGATATCTAGTGATTTTTTGAAAACTTCAACAGTTCCAGATTGTACCACATGAGTAGGTAAACTGTTCCACAGTTGCACATTGCGAACGGAAAATGCATATTTGCGGCAGTTCAACCTGCTATGCTGTTGGTAAAGTTTTAATTGGTGACCTCGCAGATGTGTGTTATGGGAAAGATGAAACAAATGACCGCAAGGATGATTTGTTTGATTAAGCACTGTCCAAATGAATATAAGTGCTCCTCGTTTCCGTCTGTATTCAGCCGAATGCAAATTCAATAATTTAAGTCGCGTTTCGTATGGATAATTTGATAGTCCCAGGACGAGTTTTGTCGCTCTGCGCTGTGGAGTTTCTAATAGCAGAATATCTTTTTTCAACCAAGGATCCCATGCCGGTATAGCATATTCAACATGAGGACGGATGTACGTTGAAATCAATTTGCAGGCAATATTGGGGTCAAACGAACCTAGGACTCTTTTAAGGAGACCCAAGTTGTTTTCAGCTTTGCAGGCAGCCAGTCGACATTGCATTGAGTTTCCTAAGTCTGATTGGATAATCACACCTAAATCTTTTTCGGAGGAGGCGGGTTTGATAACAGTGCGACCAAGATAATATTCATTGCTCGACTTGCTGTTGAGAGACAATAGGCTGCATTTCGAAGCATTCAGTGGCATTTCGTTGTCTATGGACCAAGTGTGAATCATATAGAGATCCCGTTGCAGGTTCTGCGTGTCGTCTGTGGAGTCTATCTTGCGCCAAAGCTTTGCGTCATCAGCGAAAATAAGCACGGACGACTGTAATACAGTAGGCAAGTCGTTTATATATATTAAAAGCAAAAGCGGTCCGAGGACTGATCCTTGTGGGACACCACAGGCAACTTTAATCGACTCGGATAGTTCGTTTTTGACTCTCACGTACATCTCACGAGATATCAACCATTCTTTAACCCATGCATGGAGTTTACCCTGTACTCTGTAGGTGAGTAGTTTCGACGAAAGTATTTCGTGATTCACACGATCGAAGGCTTTTAAGAAATCAATATAGATTACGTCCATGGAGTGGCCGGCATCCAGTAGCTCAGACCAAGATTCTTTTGCTAATAGCAAGTTTGTCAGACAGGATCGTTTTTTCCTGAATCCATGCTGTGCCTCGGAGATTAAATTATTAATCTCAAAGTGATTCCGTAAGGCATCAGCTATTATGGACTCCATTACTTTGGATAGCACTGGTAATAACGCTATCGGGCGATAGTTTAAAGGATCATTTCTTTTACCACCCTTGTAGATCGGACTAATCAGGGCAGTTTTCCAAGTTTCTGGTACAAAGCTCTGCTCGAACATCATCGTGAATACGTCAGATATCGGTATTGCCAACTCGGAAGATAGATTATGCAAAATGTTTGCGTGTATATTGTCTATACCGGGTGAGCCTGTTCTCTTCATCTTCATTAATTTTGTTTGAACAACGTTGGGGGGAACTCCACCCCCTGAAGAATTGGCAGGCTGCAGCTGTCAGAGTTTAAGGAAGGTCTATGGGTCGACACTTGTGAGATAACTGATGCAAATTGTTGTCGGAAAACGTTAGCGCACTCTTTAAATGACGTCACTATTCCAGTACCAGAGACCAGTGGCGGTATTCCCATTTTAACATTCCAGAGGTCGTTGACGTGTCTATACAATGCTTTGGGATTTATAATGAATTTTTCGACAGGACTGATTTGGTAATCTTTTCTGTCTTTTCGAATGAGGCAGACACACTTATTACGCAATAACGTGTAGTAGCACCAAGTTATCCCAGAAGGATCGTCCAAGTATTTGGACCAGGCATTGTCACGTTTACACATCCATTTCCGAGTACTGCTTCTGAGAGGCTTTTTCGGACGCTGTTTGCTGGATATTATTTTTACCTTCGATGATAAGTCAATGATAATACGAAGTTGGCTGTAAAACGTTTCCCAGATTTCCTTAGCTGATTTGAGTTCAAGGAAATCCCATCGATTTGCAGTAGCAAGAGCTCGAAGCAAGTCATAGTTCACAGTTGCATACGTTCGTTGAGTATTTCCTGCTGGTTCGTATTGATAAATATAATCAAATGTCATGACAACATGATCACTCAATCCGAGTGGAGCTGTATAGGAAACAGATTCTATCATGAGTTCTTCGTTTGTAAGTATGAGGTCCAGGCTAGATGGGGTTTGTTCAGATCGAAATCGCGTTGGTTGTTGCACATGATTGTAAAGAGGGGTGCAAGTCATTATTTCTTGAAGAAAGCTTTTGAATGAATCGTCACCAGTAATGTGTGTTGCAAGGGTCGGTACATTAAAATCACCGAGGAGGAGCGAATGTGAATATGTGAGCTTCAATGCAAAACGTATTGCATTAGCAAGAACAGTGTCAGCGACAGATGATGAAGAAGGGGGTCGATAAATCAATGCTAAGAGGCACTTACGTTTATCATGTAAGTCAAACGAGCAAAACAATGTATCTGGGACATCTTACTCGGGGGAGAGAAGTATAGTGCAGTTGATGCTTTCATGTAGGTAGAGGAGGACACCGCCACCTTTTGTTGCTCGATCTTTTCTGTAAATCATCATATGAGGGATTGTAAGTTCAGAATCGTGTATAGAATTACACAACCAGGTTTCTGTCACTGCAATCAAATCCCAAGACGCCACGGTCGCACGTGAATACAGTTCAGTAAACTTGCCCAGAAGGCTCTGAGCATTGGTGTAACAGCATGATAGAGATTTGATTTTTGTTGACGATGAAGAGCTCATAGTAGTGGATTCGCCGACCCAGAATTGGTCGGCTGCTCCACGTTTTTTGTCTCAGGTGCATTTGATTGACTTGGTAGCGAAGTCATTTCAGGAACAATGGTGTTCGTGCGTTTTATGTCGTATACAGCCCGAATACGAATTTCAGGAGGTGCAAATTTTCGACATTGATACCACGCCTCGAGTATTCTATCCTTCATCTCATCTGTGCAAAATGATATTTTGAGAGGAGGAGGCTGATGCGTTTCTTTTTTCGGTATAAGGCGCATAACATGAGTAGTTATTATAACCTTCAAACCTAGAATCTCTTGTAAAAATCTCCATTCACTGCAATCGTGTTGCAGACGTTTGCTGGATTCTACTTCGTTCGAAATGGGTACACCATGAACTATAACAGCTCTGCGATTTGTAGCCTCTTTCGCTAGTTCCGGATTATTACGACGAATTTGCCGTTCTTCCCAAGGAACGTCCGGAAATATTCGCACAGTCGATTTGTTTACAACTAAGAGGGATGAGGCGAGCAACATATTTTCTACATCTTGGACGGACATGAGCGCTACACGCAGTAACCTGGGTGTGTTCGCACGAGGTGAGTTCGGGGGTCTAAACAATCGCGTCAGCGACGCTGGTGAGGCAGTGATGTCTAAGCTTCTGCAAAGGTCATTCCATTGATTCCTGTCATCTGCTTCGCGTTGCTTTAGCGATGGCGAAGTTGATTCGACAAGATTACTACAAATTACCGTTAGATCATCAATGTTTGTCTTTGGGGGAGTTTTAGTGTTCAAACTCTTCGGTCTAAGCTTATGCACATCCTTCGATAATTCAGAACTTTCATTCACTTGACTGCAGGTCAGATTCGCAGACTCATCGGTCGTACCGAGCTGTTGGAAGGAACCTTGGTCAATTTCGGGAGAAATCAGCGTTTCCGTAGTAGTTAGCGCTTCCCTGTAAGACTTGCGGTTAATGTGGTTAGGGACTGCGTTTGGAACTGGTTTCAGTGCTTTCTGACACGCAAATGTTTGGAAAGACTCTAACGTGTTTTCAAGCCGTTTAAGGTTCGCCTCTACAGCGAACATGCGTCTTTCCATAATTGAATCAGAGTTTTCGGCTCTTGGTAAATCACTATTTACTTTCAAACTGCATGGATTACATATATAGCAAATGCTTGGTAATTTTTAATTATTAATTAGAGTCACAGATTCGGGGGATAAATACTTTTCACAGTTCGCTTGAATAGCAATTGAACACAAGTAACATTTAACTTGACGCGATCTGGGACTTACCAACTTTTGACAAAGTTTGCACTTTTTACAAGCCTCGTCGTCAGGTCCGTTTAAGGTCACGTCAGGTCCGTTTAAGGTCACGTTGTCGGTCATTGTTACAATTTCGCGAGATCGGGTCCATACACTGGGCGAAGCGGTCGATTATCGATCGGTGTCACGCGGTGGAGTGCAAAAACGAGTGGATGCGATGCAGTACAATCCAACGGACAGTAAAATGGCGTACACTTTCACGCAAAGGCTGTTCTGTGAGATTTGATCCGACAGTGTTGAAATAACTGTTAGTAAATACCAAATAGCAAGATCTTCCTGATGGTATCCGAGTTGTTGCGTTGTTCTGGATTGGAAGCAATGTTGCACGCGTATGCAATGTTGGGTAGAAACTGGAAGTTTTGATTTTCAAGAATTCGCGTTTCTCCGACTTGAAAATAGTATATTCCGAATGAGGAAGTTGATATAATGATGATGATGATATGAGAACCGTCTAGATCCATCAATAAAGCGAGCAATAAGATCCAAAAGTATGAGAGCACAAATTTGTACGTCCACACAGGATTTCGAATATAATCAATGTATTGTAGAACTTGTTTAGAAATATCGAAACGAATTCTTTCACTCTATTAGAGTGATTTGTTTACAAATATGGTTTGTTTAGTTAAAATCACACACACAGCTAAGTAACCAACCTAATGATTTGCGGTTAAAGTCATGTTATTCTAACTATCGGAAATATTTCAGTTCCAAGATGCAAATACGCTATTTAGTGACCTATAAAATATAGCATTCAAAGTACACATACGACCAGAAAGACAAAAAGTAATAAACGTAAATAAGTCATGCGGACCCTGATTAGGCGGTCACTATTCGAAGAATGCAAAAGCTACGAAACCGGTCGGGGAGTGTGTGTGTGTGTGTGCGAAGGAAACGCATACAAATTAGGAGCTTTGAACGGTGATGAGTTCAATATACAAAAAACCCATAATATATGGTTTATCGTGTATGGATTAAGGTCAAATGTAAAACTGTATTATATTTTACTTTTAAAATCAATAATGACAACATCTGAAAAACTGCCACTGATTCTGAAAACACTGTAAGCAAATAGAGAGGAACTTTGAAAGCACGCGAAGCTTAATCATTTCTTCAAGTCTACTCTTTCCATATTCAAATATTAATATCAGTAATAATAATAAAATTTAATTCTTATGCACTGATGTGAATATTCTACAAGTAAGTACAAAAAATCTTGGGTTTAGAGATTTTTGTGGGCTTTTTGAGATATTTTTGATTAATCAGCCTAAAAATTCCCGAATAAATATAAATCAGAATAACACTATAACTTTAGGGAAGCATTTTTTATGCGATGCGATTATTCTTATTCAACTTTCCGCAGCGCGCTTAAAGAAAACGCCTACTTGGTCTGCTGGTAAGTTTAGGTTCATTCTTTTTGAAAAGACAATTGCAAATTCAAAAACACAGATTAATGTGGAAATGAAATGTGGTAAAATGCTAATGATCAGTATCGGAAAACATTGAGTTATTGAATAAAAGTGAAAGAAAATCTGCACTGGAAAACGATTCTCAATCACGCTGACCAATATATTCTGTAGAAAGTATAAATTCATCAAATTTAAACGACACATCTCAATTTCATCCTCATAATCGGAATCTGCAAATTTCCAATTGCCCGAGAAGGACTTATATCCATTTTCTCATCCTAATTATCAGGAACCGAATGTACACTAAATTAATCAATTTTAATGAACAATTGTTTGTCCATACAACTGCAAGTTGTTCAACAAAAGGAAACCCCATATAAATGGTGTTGCTCTCATCTCGTAAATGGGTGTGATGGTAATTCCCGCTATACATTAAAATGTTTTTACAGCAATTTTCGAATGAGTTGTTTTCATGAGCTCTTTTTTAGTGAAATTCGATGGGAATGATTTTTACGAATGTAAGTACAAATTCTTTCGATATTATTTTGTTTCTAATACGAATTTTACTTCATGGTATGCGGACCTTGATCGAACCTAATGATTACAAACAGCATAGAACGAGTCTGGGCTGTGTGCGCGATGGAAATGCATGCAACTGAGCATGTTTTGTTCAGGATCATGGGGTTAAACCCTATATACATGTGTTCGGTCAATTGTGATTGAACAGGTTGGTTGTACCAACCTTATCCAACAGCGGCATACAAACACGACTTGCTTACCATCCTTCCACTCCTTCAAGCGCACAAGGATTCTAATTTTACTGAGTGAATCACCATGAAATCGGTCGTGGTGTTTCGCGAAATGCAGGCAAATGAACATTTTTTTATCATCAATGTCCTTATCTCGGTAACTTTCGATTCGCCAGGTAACCTGAATAAATGAGTATCAAGAATGGCCTTATCTGCACGGAAAACAGTTGTTCTAATAGATTAAACCAAGGCATGCGAATCTTGATCGTTTTATGTTATTTGAAACCGAGAAACCAAAAGCAAGTGTTGAGGTGTTTGATGCGAAATCATGGTTTTATAAATTACCTTAAATTATAATTCACGATATTGTGTAACGAATAGCAGCACACTTTTGAATCATTAACTTAAAAGTTTTCCCGAGTAAATATAATAGCTTAGTACATAATGAGATACGTTTCAAAAATAAATGTTAATCAGAGTTTTAAAATTCGTATCATGTTGAGTTTTGCTTTGGGAAACATTTTATCCATTCAAAATATCGAAGAATTTCAATGCTTTCATTTGAATGTTTTCCCAATGTAGTGCTTTATTGTTTAGTAAAGGAGATATTTTCTCTAATAAGCACAGATTCAATATAAACTTTATCGTGACGTGCGGTTGGATTAATTTTGACCTCCGATATTTTTGGATATAACTTTCTTGGTTTTCATCCGATCGGTTTGATTTTTGGATATCTATCTGAAAGCTTGCTACGTCGGATCTATTCATACAAGAATCATCCATCTGCGACGTGTCGTTCTTTGTGTACGTCAACCTTGGAATTTTCTAAAGTTTGTTCGTTTATTGGAATCGCTTTTGTGTTTCTGCTGTTCGATTACCCCATTGGTGTTTATCACTGTCGGGAACTACTCGGAGAAATACACAACGTGATATCAAATTCACGCCAAAAATCTCAAAGGGAATCTGGCAACTTAGCAGCTAAATCGAGTGACGAAATTTTCCGACAACCCGTCATTTTCCGTCAACTCCGCCCAATACCACACAAACCAACCGCAGCCGTATCGATTTTTGTGCTCTGATTTGTACTTTTGGTTGACCCCGTTAACATGACACAATCTGATGTTCGCGAAACGTGCGTCGTCTGCATGAAAGTCGTCAGTGGTAAGGTCAAATCTGTCACGTGTCAAAACTGTTCCCACAAATGCCACGCAAAATGCGACAAATCATTGACCTCGGATGCGCTATCGATCCTGATGGATGAAAACATGCCTGGTGTATGCTACGTGTGCAAAAGTTGTCGAGCTAAACCGAACGCAGATTTAACTGCTCGAACAAGTGTTGCGCAAAGCAACCTGGATGATCGGATGCTGAGCTTAGAGCTTATCATACAAACGTTGAAGACATCAGTAGAGAGGCAAAATTCTCAGTTTGCCAGTATGTTTTTCAATAAATCGGAAACCACTGACGGTAATACCAGTCAGATCAACGCTAAATCTTCGATCTTTCAACACGAATGTTCAGCTGTTGCAACTGTGCCGGACTGTCTTGAGGAGCGTCCTTTTCATCAAAAGGCCACCTTTACAAATGCGACTGTTAAAGGCCTGTCTGCCCAAAACATCCCTGGTTCGCAAAAAGATACGAAGCCAAAGCCAGCTGCTCACCTGAAGGATCAGCGAAAACCCTCAGGTTCAAAACCAAAATTCATAGTGCAAAACACTCCCAAAGTGGACACTATAGGTATTCGATCTAAGGTAGTTGAAACGTCCAGCAACCAGCGAAAGCGCCAAACACAGAGTGTACATTCAGTCCATGGACTAAGTGTGATTTGCACCAACGTAAAGGAAACAAGTGCCACCTTACTAGGGGACAGGCTAAAGCACGATAAAGAAGAATGAAAAAGGTTGTGCAACAACATGGACTTGGAGCCAGTTGAACCACTATCATTGATACGACTAAGTCGTAAACCTACTTCTTCAAATCTGGACCAGCCAAGATTGCTTAGAATCACGGTTCACTCTGAAAGGGATCTTGAAAACATCTTACTATCCGCTTTTCTCCTGCGTAAGGAGCGTTCAGAGACCACTGCAAGGATCTTTGCTGATGTGCCCTGGTGGGAAAGGGCCCGAAAGGACCAGCAACAAAACCAAACGAAACAGAGGGATGATCGAAGTATAATCCTTTTGGGAGTTCCAGAAGCTGATGAAGCAACTGATAAAGCGGTGCAGCGCAAACACGATCAGTTACAATGGAGATTCCTCAGTGATATACTTGGTTTGCATGATGTAGCTGTGACGGACACGTTCCGCATCCCCAAATCTACGAATTATAAGGGCATCGGTCCTAAGCCCCTTAAAATAACGTTCTTGCGTAATGATATGTTGAACACGGTCAAAACTCGTTGGGAAAATGGCCGCAGAATAATCCCGCGAGAAATTAGACTAGGTGCATCGAAACACCATATTGGAAAGATAGATGCACCACTAAGTTCAATAGAAACACTACCAAGTCAATCAGTTGTTGACGTGTCAGAAACAATTTCAGCCGATACGATAGATCACTGTGTTCCAACAGTACAACCCCAAAACGATCAAGCATCCCTGCAAGCAAAAAACCTTCAGTTGCCGACTCTGGAGGAGTCGGCCTAACATATATTCTGCACTCCACTAGCCTTCTTCCCCACACCCCATCCTTGTTGAGAAAAACAACTATGAAATGCATCTACACCAACGCACAATGTCTCGGAAACAAAATCGGTGAACTGCGTGCAGTTTTTCTGAGATGTTCACCAGACATCATCGCCGTAACGGAAACGTGGCTGCAGACTCAGCAAACAAATAGTGAACTTGAATTACCAGGAATGTCACTTATTCGTCATGACCGTGAAACCAGAGGAGGAGGAGTAGCTTTGTATTATAGCCAAAACCTTCTGTGCCGTGAGATTACGGATCCAGACATCGTGTTACTGGATACACTCTGGTGCTCAATCCGACTAGCTAACGGCGAAGACTGTGTTTTGGGAGTAGTATATCGCCCACCGTCTGCACAGGAAACTTACAATCTGGCCCTACTGGATAAAATTCGCATGGTTACTTCCAGATACACTTGTGGATTTTTGATTATGGGTGACTTCAATTTACCGAATCTGCAGAGCAGCACCATTTACCCAGAACACTCCCTCGAGCGCGCATTCAGTGAGTTGTTTGACGATATTCCTCTTTATAACCACATTACATGTAATACCCGATACCGCGGAAACGATTTACCCTCACTCTTAGATCTCGTTCTGACAAGCAATGAACATGACATTGATAACGTTGCTTACGAAAGTCCACTGGGACTAAGTGATCACGTCGTCATCCAGTTTGACTATCTGTTTGAAGCTGTAAGAACAAATGATGCCCGTAAAAGAGTTAGGCGGATCAACACTATGGCGTTGAGTGATGCTCTGAAAAACACGTTTAACTGCCAACCGGAAACCAGCAACGTACATGACTTTTGGATATGGCTAATATCTAATCTCAAAAGTTCAATCGAAGTGAGCTCCGAATTTGTCCTCAGGAACTCAAGAAAAAACTTTGAATTTAAATTAAGAAGCCGAACTCGTAAGTGGTTAACGGTACGCAACATTGCTTGGCGACACCATCGGCAAAACCCATCATCCGAGACCTGGGAAACATTCCGTTTACTGCGGAACAAAGTAAACAAATTTGTCATCCAAGACAAGTTGTGCTTCCAAGAAGTGATATCAAGCATGATGGAGCGAAACCCCAAAATACTATATCGTATGGTTAACGATCAAGCTAAGGTGAAACCTGGAGTAGCGTCCGTGAACACATCAGCTGGACCAACAACAACTGCAGCAGAAACTGCTGATGCTTTAGCCACGTTTTATTCATCGGTATTCAACCCGATACAACATGCAATAAACAGCCCAAATCCAACACTTTCAAACACGGTCGCCCTAAGTGAAATAAGTGTCACTGAGAAACATGTCCTCCAAGGTTTATTTAATCTTAAAACCGGAAAGTCTCCTGGGGCCGACGGAATAACATCGAAAATATTGAAGCAATTTGCGAGTTTGGTATACAAACCACTCACTTATCTGTTCGAGCAAACACTGGCAAGTGGAGTGATTCCTACAGATTGGAAACGAGGAATAATTTCTTCAATTTACAAAGGTGGAAATCGCTCCGATGTTTCCAATTACCGACCCGTTACTCTGTTACCAGTGATTTCAAAATTACTTGAGCGACTCATTGTTGACGATCTAATGAAACACTTCGAGAATAATCAGTTGCTTTCGAGGAACCAGCATGGATTCAGACGAAATTATTCCTGTTTGTCTAATTTACTGGTAACGCTAGATGATTGGACAAAATCGGTAGATAAAGGACAAGCAATACACGCGTGCTACTTGGATATTTCAAAAGCATTCGATCGTGTTGACCATTCCCTACTACTGCAGAAGCTTGAAAGGCTTGGTATCACTGGAAAGTTGCTGAATTGGCTAAATGACTACCTAACAAATCGCACTAACCAGGTACGTGTTGATGGTGCATTATCCAAACCAATTGCAGCAACTAGCGGAGTTCCCCAAGGCTCAGTCCTTGGTCCGATCCTCTTTCTGTTTTATGTCAATGAAATACCGGAAATTGTTCGATGTAACATTTCGTTATTTGCGGACGACATAAAGATTTGGCGCAGCATTCGTAGTCCAGAAGACTGTCTGCTATTACAAAAGGATCTTGATACGCTTCACAGCTGTTCGTTGGAGAACAAACTGCTGTTTAACTTCAACAAATGCAGGATCATGAATGTGGGGAATAGAGTAGAGTTCACATATCACATAGGTTCGCATGTCCTTGAAAATTGCAGTGAAGAAAAAGATTTGGGTGTCTGGATATGCTCCAGTTTAAAAACATCACTTCAAACTAACAGTGCCTTTAAAAAAGCAACACGTGTTCTAAATCTACTCAAACGTGTATTTGGGAAATTTTCGCCCAAGATATTCCCAAGGATCATGAATACATACTTGAGACCAGTCATGGAATACGGTGTGCAGTCATGGTCTCCGTGGCTCAAGAGGGATGTGGAACTTATGCAGCGAATCTATCACCGCTCAACGAAACTAGTTCTCAGCATCCGAAACAAACCATATAAAGAAAGGATAGCTCAACTGAATCTGTTTGATTTTCCCTATCGACGAATCAGAGGAGACCTTATCTTACTTTACAAAACATTCCATACCCAGAACCATCCCTTAAAGGATTTATTCACGCGAAGGGATACGAGGAATTATCGGACCCATGAATATGTGCTGGTCGTACCCCATTCCCGCCTGAACTGTAGAAGGTATTTTTACTCTGTCCGTGTCTGTTTTACTTGGAACAGTTTACCTTCTACCGTTGCTCACGCCACTAACTTGCATGACTTTAAAACGAAATTAGACGAATTTTTATTGCATTATTCGTTTCCAGAACACTTATATACTGTTTAATCTATGTTCTTATATTGTTCATACATTGATACCACGTCTCGAGTATTCTATCCTTCATCTCATCTGTGCAAAATGATATTTTGAGAGGAGGAGGCTGATGCGTTTCTTTTTTCGGTATAAGGCGCATAACATGAGTAGTTATTATACCCTTCAAACCTAGAATCTCTTGTAAAAATCTCCATTCACTGCAATCGTGTTGCAGACGTTTGCTGGATTCTACTTCGTTCGAAATGGGTACACCATGAACTATAACAGCTCTGCGATTTGTAGCCTCTTTCGCTAGTTCCGGATTATTACGACGAATTTGCCGTTCTTCCCAAGGAACGTCTGGAAATATTCGCACAGTCGATTTGTTTACAACTAAGAGGGATGAGGCGAGCAACATATTTTCTACATCTTGGACGGGCATGAGCGCTACACGCAGTAACCTGGGTGTGTTCGCACGAGGTGAGTTCGGGGGTCTAAACAATCGCGTCAGCGACGCTGGTGAGGCAGTGATGTCTAAGCTTCTGCAAAGGTCATTCCATTGATTCCTGTCATCTGCTTCGCGTTGCTTTAGCGATGGCGAAGTTGATTCGACAAGATTACTACAAATTACCGTTAGATCATCAATGTTTGTCTTTGGGGGAGTTTTAGTGTTCAAACTCTTCGGTCTAAGCTTATGCACATCCTTCGATAATTCAGAACTTTCATTCACTTGACTGCAGGTCAGATTCGCAGACTCATCGGTCGTACCGAGCTGTTGGAAGGGACCTTGGTCGATTTCGGGAGAAATCAGCGTTTCCGTAGTAGTTAGCGCTTCCCTGTAAGACTTGCGGTTAATGTGGTTAGGGACTGCGTTTAGAACTGGTTTCAGTGCTTTCTGACACGCAAATGTTTGGAAAGACTCTAACGTGTTTTCAAGCCGTTTAAGGTTCGCCTCTACAGCGAACATGCGTCTTTCCATAATTGAATCAGAGTTTTCGGCTCTTGATAAATCACTATTTACTTTCAATCTGCATGGATTACATATATAGCAAATGCTTGGTAATTTTTCATTATTAATTAGAGTCACAGATTCGGGGGATAAATACTTTTCACAGTTCGCGTGAATAGCAATTGAACACAAGTAACATTTAACTTGACGCGATCTGGGACTTACCAACTTTTGACAAAGTTTGCACTTTTTACAAGCCTCGTCGTCAGGTCCGTTTAAGGTCACGTCAGGTCCGTTTAAGGTCACGTTGTCGGTCATTGTTACAATTTCGCGAGATCGGGTCCATACACTGGGCGAAGCGGTCGATTATCGATCGGTGTCACGCGGTGGAGTGCAAAAACGAGTGGATGCGATGCAGTACAATCCAACGGACAGTAAAATGGCGTACACTTTCACGCAAAGGCTGTTCTGTGAGATTTGATCCGACAGTGTTGAAATAACTGTCAGTAAATACCAAATAGCAAGATCTTCCTGATGGTATCCGAGTTGTTGCGTTATTCTGGATTGGAAGCAATGTTGCACGCGTATGCAATGTTGGGTAGAAACTGGAAGTTTTGATTTTCAAGAATTCGCGTTTCTCCGACTTGAAAATAGTATATTCCGAATGAGGAAGTTGATATAATGATGATGATGATATGAGAACCGTCTAGATCCATCAATAAAGCGAGCAATAAGATCCAAAAGTATGAGAGCACAAATTTGTACGTCCACACAGGATTTCGAATATAATCAATGTATTGTAGAACTTGTTTAGAAATATCGAAACGAATTCTTTCACTCTATTAGAGTGATTTGTTTACAAATATGGTTTGTTTAGTTAAAATCACACACACAGCTAAGTAACCAACCTAATGATTTGCGGTTAAAGTCATGTTATTCTAACTATCGGAAATATTTCAGTTCCAAGATGCAAATACGCTATTTAGTGACCTATAAAATATAGCATTCAAAGTACACATACGACCAGAAAGACAAAAAGTAATAAACGTAAATAAGTCATGCGGACCCTGATTAGGCGGTCACTATTCGAAGAATGCAAAAGCTACGAAACCGGTCGGGGAGTGTGTGTGTGTGTGTGCGAAGGAAACGCATACAAATTAGGAGCTTTGAACGGTGATGAGTTCAATATACAAAAAACCCATAATATATGGTTTATCGTGTATGGATTAAGGTCAAATGTAAAACTGTATTATATTTTACTTTTAAAATCAATAATGACAACATCTGAAAAACTGCCACTGATTCTGAAAACACTGTAAGCAAATAGAGAGGAACTTTGAAAGCACGCGAAGCTTAATCATTTCTTCAAGTCTACTCTTTCCATATTCAAATATTAATATCAGTAATAATAATAAAATTTAATTCTTATGCACTGATGTGAATATTCTACCAGTAAGTACAAAAAATCTTGGGTTTATAGATTTTTTGTGGGCTTTTTGAGATATTTCTGATTAATCAGCCTAAAAATTCCTGAATACACAGAAGCGCTTGCTGTGCGGTCGCATAAATCTGTGGTCTCATACTTTTGGATCTATTTCCTCACTCGCTCTTCTGAACTGAACGGTTCAGATATCATTGAACTCGTCTCAATTCACTCGTTTGGATTATACCAGTTTCAAGTTCGCGCAAGTTGAATCCTTGAAAATCCAAATTTTCGAATTATAACCACGCGTGCAATAGACCCGGTACTTTGGAATATTGTTTCTGTTCAAATACCGTCGAGAAGAGCAAATCACTCCGAATCGACCGATATTCTTTTGAAATCTGTGAGATCGAAAATCGTGAAATCGCAACAGTTTTATCCTACCTCGTTCGCTTTTCATCGTTTGGATCACTTAACTCCGATCCAACGCATTCACTCCACCGCTAGTTATCGATCGATCAATAACTGCACTGATTCACCCCGCACCGGATTGAAACAATGACACGCAGGTTGACCCCGAAAACCCAAACAAAGAAGGCTGCACGTGATGTGTGCAAAATTTGCAACAAAGGGGTAAGCGCTAGATCTCATGTCGTTAAATGTTTCGGCTGCCTGAGTAAAATACATGTCAATTGTGATAAAGCCCTAACAGAGGAAGTGGCATCGATTATCAACAACGTGGATTTCCCCAGTGTCTGTTACATATGCACTTCATGTCGAAGCAAACAGTCTAGCGACAATCCACACAACGCTGCCTATGAGGCAAGGCTTGAGCCTCGGTTAGAAATTTTAGAAAATAATTATCGAATAATTGAGGAAAGGCTTAAAACACTCTTGATGGATAAAATTGCCCCAGCGATTCAACCCGAAGCAGATGATGCTCAAGATAACAAAAAGCAATCTGAGCTCCATCAATCAACGGAACTGTTGAAAAAAGTCAATAATATACCATCGATTCCAGACTCAGGGGTTACGTCCAAAGAGCTCCAAGTGAACGCGTCTCACTCCAGCAAGCTAACATTTGCCCAGATGGTGACTAAAGGTGATAAGTGTTTGGCGTTAGAATTGAGCCCTAAACCTCAGTGAAAAGAGGAAGTACAAAGCAAAACGGCTCCATATCACAGGGAGCAGAAAAATTCGAGAAAACGCATAAAAATTTAAGTGTAATATGCACCAATATTCCTGAGTCAGAGGTGACGCTCTTTCAAGAAAGGCAAAAGCATGACCGTGAAAACTGGTTCGTCGTTTGTAATCGAATCGGCCTAGATAGTATTCACCCCGTGTCGGTAAGTCGAATACCTCGTCATACGAAATCCCCGAATCAAGATAAACCACGTCTTTTAAAAATCACTTTCGCCAACGAAAAGGACATGGAAAATGTCCTACTAAATTCGCATTTGCTCCGAACGCAAAGTGACCTTCCCAACCGTATATATGCTGACGTACCTTGGTGGGAAAGGTCAAAAGCACCGAATAGGCGGTATCAAACAGCACCAAGGAGTATTATTTTGCTTGACGTTCCAGAAAATTCGGGCGCCACAACGGGCTTCGAAAACAAAGAGCACGACCGTAAACAATGGTCATTTATAGCCGTAAATATCGGTTCCCAAAATTCTGACTCGGTGTTACATTCTAAAAAACTCACTTAAATGCATCTATACCAATGCTCAAAGTTTGTTCAACAAATTGACTGAACTGACCGAGCTGTGCAAACGATACACGCCCGACCTCGTTGCTGTTACTGAAACCTGGTTTCAATCCTGTATGACTGAAAGTGAACTCTCAATCCCCAACATGATGCTAATACGGAACGATCGCCCAAGAAAAGGTGGTGGTGTGGCTTTATACTGTCACGAACGTCTTCAGTGCATGAAAATTAACGATCCAAACCTTGATTTCGAAGATACCCTCTGGTGCAGTCTCACGAATGTGTCACAGGACGATTGCATTCTTGGAATCATATACCGCCCTCCAGCCTCGAATGATACTCAAAATGACAGGTTATTACAAGCGCTAAATTACGCCGGAGAGAAGCGTAGCTCGCAATTACTACTCATGGGGGACTTCAATCTTCCTCATCTCTTTGCCAGATCCGATCACCCTCTACACACATTTGATCACAAATTTCGTGAGGTGATCGACATGATTCCGCTGCATAATCATGTGTTTGACTTTACTCATAGAAGAGGATCAGAGTTGCCATCATTTTGGATCTAATCTTTACTTCAGAGAAAACAGCAGTTGAGGGTGTTGACTACATTGCGCCCCTCGGTCGGAGTGATCATCTGGTGCTAGCCTTTGAGTTTGTTTGCAGTGCTAGACGAGTTTGTGCGTCCTCCAAACAATTCAGAAAGATCGACTACGCTGGTCTACGTGGATCGCTTGGGCTAGTAAATTGGCAAGAACTTGATCAGCACAACACCGAAACACAATGCAGTGGGCTCACGAAAATACTTCAGTCAAACATAGATCATAATTCGCGATTTGTTGATGAACGACGGGCAAGTGACTTCCGATTTAAGCTTCGCAGTCGCACAAAAAATGGCTCGGGAAACGAAACTTTGCTTGGACTGAACACCGAAAAACCAGAACTGATGCCTCTTGGCAGCAATTTTCTAAAATTCGTAACAAAGTGAATGCTCTCGTCAAAGAGGACAAGCAATATTACCATCGCTCTCTGTCTTTGAAAATGGAAGAAAACCCTAAACTTCTCTATCGGATTGTCAATGCTCGGTCCAGTGTGAAACCAGGGGTGTTTCCTGTTATTTCTGAGAATGGATTAACAGTCACAGCAAAGGAAACGGCTGATACTCTCGCTCAATTTTATGCAAATGTGTTTAGCCCGATAACGGTTAGGGCGAATGAGAATTTACTGACATCGATTGTATCTCAACAACTGAATGATATTGAGATTAATTCAGCGATTATACGAAGACACTTGTGTCGACTGAACCCTAGGAAATCTCCTGGAGCCGATGGAATAACACCAGCACTACTAAAATCCTGTGACCAGCAGCTGTGTGAACCAATATGCCAATTGTTCCAACATTCCCTAACCGAAGGAGTGGTGCCAACAGAGTGGAAGACAGGGGTAATTTCACCGATTTATAAGGGTGGTATCCGTTCAGATCCCGCGAACTACCGTCCTGTCACCCTACTCCCCGTGATATCCAAAGTGATGGAGCGCATAGTGACGGAAAATATAGTTCATCACTTGGAATCACAAAATATACTATCTGTCGCCCAGCATGCTTGACAAACTTGCTGACGGTATTAAACGATTGGACCCAAACGGTTGACGCAGGAGACAGTGTGCACGCGTGCTACCTGGATATGTCGAAAGCTTTCGACAGAGTTGATCACTTCCTGTTGCTATAAAAGCTGAAACAGATTGATATCGACGGGCAGCTAATCGTATGGTTCGAAAGCTACCTCAATGGGCGCAAGGCAACCGTTCGAGTTAACGGGGTACAATCACGAGCCATTAATACCTCCAGTGGTGTACCGCAAGGTTCCGTTCTCGGTCCAGTGCTTTTCCTAGTTTACATCAATGATTTACCTGAGACGCTCTCATGCAAGGTAGTTCTTTTTGCGGATGATGTTAAACTTTGGATGCGAATAAAATCAACTGCAGACTGCGTAAAACTGCAAAGTGATTTAGATGCACTACACGAATGGTCAGTTAGAAATAAACTGCCGTTCAATTTTCAAAAATGCAAGTTACTGCAAATCGGTAAGCCCTTTCAGTACGATTATCACTTTGGGCAAACGATTTTGAGCTGGACCGAATCGGAGAAGGATCTTGGAGTCTGGATATGTGGCAGCCTAAAGAACAGCGTGCATTGTGAGGTCATTTACAAGCGTGCTTCAAAGCTTCTAGGTATGCTTCGACGGATCTTCAGAACCTTTACGCCTGTAACGTTGCCAAGCATCATGAAGACCTACTTAATTCCCACAATGGAACATGCATCGCAAGCATGGACTCCGTGGATGAAAAAGGATATATTCTTGCTTGACAGGATATATCATCGTGCAACTAAACTCGTGCGTGGTTTTCGAGACCTTACATACGAGGAAAGGTTGAAAAAGCTAAAGCTCCCCACTCCCCTTCAACGTAGACTTCGAAGTGACGTTATCCTTACTTACAAAATATTGCATACTCCAGATCATCCACTCAAACATTTGTTCAAATACCGTGAATCAGGAATTACACGTAGCCACTCAGCGGCACTACAAATTCCCTATTCCCGTACTAATTGTGGCCGATATTTCTATTCGGTACGTATCTGTTTCCTGTGGAATGCCCTTCCCGAAGCAATTATCACCTCTCCCTATATCCAAACATTCACTCGAACCTTGGACACTTATTTGTAACACAACGAATTGACGATGCCTGTGTATTGACTCAGGGTAAGCATATTACTTGACTCCAGTGACATCGTATAATTGTTTTTTTATACCTCTTATTGAACGCATATTTATTATGATATGGTAATTGTCAAGCTATGTGCTTTTTGTAACCATAAATTCTTGAATCTTGAATCTTGAATCTTAAATCAGAATAACACTATAACTTTAGGGAAGCATTTTTATGCGATGCGATTATTCTTGTTCAACTTTCCGCAGTGCGCTTAAAGAAAACGCCTACTTGGTCTGCTGGTAAGTTTAGGTTCATTCTTTCTGAAAAGACAATTGCAAATTCAAAAACACAGATTAATGTGGAAATGAAAAGTGGTAAAATGCTAATGATCAGTATCGGAAAACATTGAGTTATTGAATAAAAGTGAAAGAAAATCTGCACTGGAAAACGATTCTCAATCACGCTGACCAATATATTCTGTAGAAAGTATAAATTCATCAAATTTAAACGACACATCTCAATTTCATCCTCATAATCGGAATCTGCAAATTTCCAATTGCCCGAGAAGGACTTATATCCATTTTCTCATCCTAATTATCAGGAACCGAATGTACACTAAATTAATCAATTTTAATGAACAATTGTTTGTCCATACAACTGCAAGTTGTTCAACAAAAGGAAACCCCATATAAATGGTGTTGCTCTCATCTCGTAAATGGGTGTGATGGTAATTCCCGCTATACATTAAAATGTTTTTACAGCAATTTTCGAATGAGTTATTTTCATGAGCTCTTTTTTAGTGAAAGTCAATGAGAATGTTTTTTATGAATGTGAGTACAAATTCTTTCGATATTATTTTGTTTCTAATACGAATTTTACTTCATGGTATGCGGACCTTGATCGAACCTAATGATTACAAACAGCATAGAACGAGTCTGGGCTGTGTGCGCGATGGAAATGCATGCAACTGAGCATGTTTTGTTCAGGATCATGGGGTTAAACCCTATATACATGTGTTCGGTCAATTGTGATTGAACAGGTTGGTTGTACCAACCTTATCCAACAGCGGCATACAAACACAACTTGTTTACCATCCTTCCACTCTTTCAAGCGCACAAGGATTCTAATTTTACTGAGTGAATCACCATGAAATCGGTCGTGGTGTTTCGCGAAATGCAGGCAAATGAACATTTTTTTATCATCAATGTCCTTATCTCGGTAACTTTCGATTCGCCAGGTAACCTGAATAAATGAGTATCAAGAATGGCCTTATCTGCACGGAAAACAGTTGTTCTAATAGATTAAACCAAGGCATGCGAATCTTGATCGTTTTATGTTATTTGAAACCGAGAAACCAAAAGCAAGTGTTGAGGTGTTTGATGCGAAATCATGGTTTTATAAATTACCTTAAATTATAATTCACGATATTGTGTAACGAATAGCAGCACACTTTTGAATCATTAACTTAAAAGTTTTCCCGAGTAAATATAATAGCTTAGTACATAATGAGATACGTTTCAAAAATAAATGTTAATCAGAGTTTTAAAATTCGTATCATGTTGAGTTTTGCTTTGGGAAACATTTTATCCATTCAAAATATCGAAGAATTTCAATGCTTTCATTTGAATGTTTTCCCAATGTAGTGCTTTATTGTTTAGTAAAGGAGATATTTTCTCTAATAAGCACAGATTCATATGTGCATTGGTTGTTTGAAATTTCTTGTGTTCACGGTTTCTTTTAAAAAATATTTTAAACCAAATCGATCTAAAATTCTCCTTTGACGAACGTTGGAAATCCATAAAGCCAATTGGAAGTAGAATATAAGTTTATTTGCACCTGAATCGCGAATACCTATTATACGAGAATGAACGCTGCTTTGATAAAACAATAATCAATATTTCTAGAAAGTTCTATCGATAATGTATTGATGCCGAACATTGTGCAATGTCCAAACACACCAATGAGTCGGGATGCTGTCACCCCCGGTTTCCAGCCAAACAACAATTTGAAGTGATTTGATGGTCACATGCAGTGCCTCTTATATTACGATCCTGGTAAATTTCAAAATTGGCCAATAACCACATTTATAGGCATCTAAATCATTCACCTGACGGTTTATTTCGCCGTATTTAGGCAGCCGGAACAAGATCTGTTTTAATCAAACAAGCAATGGAACAGTGGCTATGTAAAATCTTGAATTTCAGTTACATTATGCACGGTTAGGCAGACAGCTTATTTTATCACATAGAGTGATATGATGACATCTGGTATTCCGCTGCTTTTGTGAGTAAGCAAACAAGTTACACATTGATAAGCAAACTATCAAAGTCTCATTCATTATTGTAGTAATGAATTTATATTATTATTGGTATTTTCTTAATTGTTCAGTTTACAGTGATCAAGACACCCGTGGGTCATGCAATTTTTTGCAATTAATATCGGCGAATTTTCGAATCGGTTTTAATTTCTAAAATTTTATTCATCGTGTTATCCTCATTGACTTCAACAACTACCATCATTCTTGTTTGTTCGAACCAATTACAATTAAAGCGGGGCATATTTTGCTATAATAGCTCATGTTGTTGTTTCAGAACACAAAACACATGGCTGAGAAATATTTGTTGGTAGAAAAAGCTGTCAGCTGAAACAAAACCATGCGATGATATTTTTATATTAAATGAAAGCGTAAAATATATTGTGGTGCACACGTCACAATCTCGTACACACAACTACCGGTTTCTGGCTGTCAACCGTCATCAGGTGGAGACAGTAAGATGAGTTTCGGTGAGCATTGAGAATCTAAACTTCCGATAGTCAAAATGAGCACATCGTTTTACATAAATTCATCGATTTTTGTAAGATCGTATGATTTCAACGAAGCATTCTCCCAAAGAACAATTACGCCCTTACCCATTCGATAAGGTAGAATGGTCAATTCCTTGGAATGTTTGCGTATTCGAGGCAGATCATTGGGATTTAGTGAACGATTTGGTAGGTCAAACCATGTGCGTCGCAGGAAAAAATAGTGTACATCGTGTTTGGACATTCGCTCATGAAGTGGTAAATTCTTGCCACATGCGATCAATTTTCCTGAACGATCTCAAATCTTGCCTCGAATTTTAATATCCTTCTCTCATCACGACAATTATGCTTGGATTGATTATTCCATGACAGAAAGCACATATTGGAGACCGGTAAATTGCACATGTGAAGATTACGAAACATGAGCTTTAAACAATTGGTTCCATTTGGATGACATTTATTTTGACTTTTCGTTAATTCCCGTATCTCAATAATTTATCAACTTCTTGTAATATGACGCGAATTCCGTGCAAGCAAACTCTTGAACTCGCAAATTCAGGAGACTGATATTAAAGAATTGAATATTCATTTTTCGTAGAACGTTTGTCTGGTTGCTCAGTCGTTTGAAATTATACACGTAATATAAGACACTGAATGGGCACTCTTTCCACATGAAGCCATGTAATGTTTGGCCTCAACCGCGTCTGGTCCACACATGAATTAAGCCAAGAAATGAAGGTTATCCATGGCTCCTCCAACTAGTTGGCTATCGATCGTGTGTGCGCAATGTTCCAAGCTTGAATTTATATTCAAGCAATTGACTAAAAAAATTTCTTTGTGAAGACAAGTGTGAAAGTTCGAAATCACACATATTTCACAATTGAACTGTTTTGATTTTCGAGATGTATTGTAAGGACTCGATTAATTTTTAATTAAATGAAGTATAAATTGATGGTGAAAGATAACTAAAGACAATCGCAATGTCATCCCTATTGCATAGACTTGCTGAGCGCCACATCGCATAGTGGAGATGTGAATTGTATTTGCAATGTGTGCTAATCACGAGCTCTATAATGATTTGAAGAACACCGCCTTTCGGCACACCAATAGAGCAGGAAGCACTAAAATGTCCGATGACGACATTTGCAGACTCGTAATAATTCTGGTTAAGATTGCATTACATCTCCGAAGGACGAGAAAATCGAAAAAGTTGGTCGCAATTCGTCAAGGTCGGTTAAACGAACCTTCCGTGGTAGAGGCTTAAATCATACCTGGTAGCACAACATCGGTTGACAAATCACATCGAATTGACGACCATAACAGACACGTTTATTCATAATTTTATGGTTACATGGTTTGCCTATATAATATAGACGTATTTTTGTTATCAGTCTTGTTCGCGGTAAACATGTTTAATCCTCATGCTTTGTGAGACTCGTGGGTGAACGCGTTGGACAGTTTGACCTCAAAGATGAATCGGTTGCAATGCACAAGTGGCTGTGAAACGCGGGGGTAGCGTGATTATTGCTGGAACGATGAAACTGTCGTTCATAAACTGCCGCTCGTTGAGGTGAAATGAACTGACGCAACAATTTTCGCGCGATCTACCCCACTCCGCTACACTATCAGGAGTGCACTATGCTAAACGTGTAATCTCGTAGATCACAACAAGAATTGCCCTAAACATGCCAAAGCAAACGTTTCGCAACTAGCTAGGTACTATCCATTGTATTGTTAACAACATCCTGACATTGATTACATTTTTCACGTATATTAAACAGCCCATGTGATATCGGTCATATGAAACATACTCGAAGAATTTAATTATTCCAATGTGCGTTTCCCATTGCAGTCAAGCTAAAAGAACACAGTAAGTAAACTATCTGGGCTCTATTTGTTCCCATGCTGAATTTTTTTGTTTAATAATCATTTTTTATTGAACATATTCTTAAATTATTCTACATGTATTTATTTGGATATTTTCCAGATGACAAATGCTTGTAATACTGAAATATTAATTAAGAGGATAAACAAAATTTCATAGGGTAGTTAAGTGACTAAAGCGACTGTCCGACTTTCAAACTCAATGAAAATTGTTGCTAGCCCAGGTTTGGTCAGTCTGCAGTGCTTGTAATAAGACACAGTCGTAACTTTGAGAATTATGTTTTTAAACATTTTGCTTTCTTTCAGGAGATTATGTGGTCTTGCTCGTTTAAACGTTCAAACTTCGTCTATTCAAATGTCACTATGGAAGAAGTATAAGACTTTATTAGTATAAACGAATTTTCAGCATTTACAATAATTTGACCAGAGATAATAAAATGTTCTGTAATTTGAACCTGAGTGATCATTCTTAGACCAAGTTTCAAGAATCGAGATTCGTAGTGCTATCCAAATAAGCTTAAAACCATCAGCTGTGTCCCAAAAGCATCTGTGCTAGACCCTTTTATTCTTTTATTCAAAAACGATTTAACCCTACTCATATAATCGAAAATGGTTCTGTTTGTGGATGATAATATGATTTGGACGCAAATCAGTTCTGCATAAGAATGTAACAAACTGCAAATGAATTTGGACAACGTGTCAGATTGGAAGGCTCTGAATGATACGATATTCAACGAACAAAAAAGCAAAACCTTCCTTGTACATATCGATTGGGAACTGCATATTTGGTTTATAGCTAGTTGAAAAACCTTGAAATATGTATTGAAACCGGGAGAGGACGTTTTACGGACAGAATATGTGGACATGCCAGCATGTTGTTGAATATCTTTCGAAGAATATTTTGTAGATTCTCGCTGGAAACGTTTACAAGAATAATGAAAACCTAATTCACTCTACGTACGTGTGGATTATGTGTTAGCGACCTGTGCTCCCCGGCTTCATAATGATATTAATCTCCCTGATAAAATCGATCGCAGAGCAACAGTGTTAGTGAGGGTTCTTCGCAATGCTTCGTACACTGAGAGATTACGATGTCTGAGTCTATGTGATATGTGATGTTATATTTATCCGTAGAAATATATTCACCGAAAGACATCCACTATGACACTTGTTTCAAGAGTTTGATTAGAAAGTGACACGTGTACATACCACCAAGTCTTTATCTCGATATTCGCCCCCATTTGTTTGTTGTATAAGCTCTATTTCTTTCGAATTCCCTACCTCAAAATATGGCGGTGTCGACAGCAGAAAGCTAACGCATACTGACTAAAAAATTTACAACAACACTTCAATAGACAAGTGGTATTTGCTGGGTAAGTTGTTGATTGCTTAAGGGAATGCTGGAACACATTTCGAATAGTTTCATTCGAGGGTGGAATGTCCTATAAATTATTCGGTATGTAATTATTAAGTATGTGGATGATAGTTTGCAAATTTTGAGTTGAATATTCAGAACACATTGGTCGTCATTTAAATTGGGATTCAGTATATGAAGCTGTTGCTTGTTTTTCGATGAATAAGGTTTAATGAAAGTTTGCTAAGCTCGCGTGCTCTGCCATTTATTTTCATCAGGTGGCGACCATATCTGGCGGTTTTGGGGATAAGCTCCCAATTCCCAAAATGCTCCAATGGCCTGCGTCTCAAATAGCCTATGACAACCAATTCCAGCTCCTTGCCTGCACGCGTGGTCCTGTGTGACCCGGCGGAACTGCTTCTACTGACAGGAGAAAGGGCGAAGGCGGCTGACTGGCGCCTCAAAACCAGCATGCTTCGGGCAGGTGGAGCTCGTTAGTCCATGAAGGCGACCCACCTAGGGGAAGGAAAACCCTTATCTCAAACCTCCACTGCCTTGTGGCTACATCCATTCATGGAAAAGGCTTCAGGAGTCAACCTCGAGGAAAAATCCGGAGCCGGAGTCCCGTTAGGCAGTCCGAAGTTTATTCAACTTCGTCCTGCCAGCTCCTGCGACGGCATCGTTGTCCAAACGTATCAGCCTAGCTGTTCCTTTGGTTCCAGTGGTGCCGTGGAGAGGGAGCACTTGCTGCATGGGCAACAGCTAGTTCTCCATATTGAACTGCCCTGGCGTACATCACAACGCACCAATGGAGAGGACACTCCATTCCGCTTCTACGGAAAATAACACGGGAAGCAGCAGATACCGGTTAAAAGCTATGGCTCGACTGGCGTAGAGCTAAGCGCCTGGGGCTGCTTTCGACGGTGGGAGAGACTTCCAGGTCTCATTGGACGGCTACCGCCCGCCTCAAGCTGGGCAGCCCCCAGTCAATAAGGTGCCGTCTCGCCACGGTCTGCTATCCTCATTGGGTGCATGGGGATTAGGAATCAACCGACAAGCAGACTGTATTTTTCCGCACCAGCGAATCGAAATACCAAACAACAAATGTCAGTTCTGAAACTTGGAACCTGGAACGTCCGGTCCATGCTTCCAGGATTTCATGACGACGTCTCGAATATCAGAGGCGTTAGAAATTCCGCCGTGATTAACAACGAGCTAAAGAGGCTGAATGTCGACGTGGCTGCCCTACAAGAGACGCGCTTACCAGACACTGGTAAGCTAACAGAAAGTGATTACACATTCTTTTGGAAAGGAAGAGGTTCCGATGAGCCTCGACTGCATGGAGTTGGGTTTGCCGTGCGAAACGACATATTAAAAGCAACAGAACCGAGCAGCAGCGGGAGCGAACGGATTTGGACTCTAAATCTGAGGTGCATTACTGGTACCATTACGTTGGTCAACGTTTATGCACCGACGCTCTCTGCGACGCCTGCTGAAAAAGACGCTTTTTATCATAACCTCACAGCCGTCCTGAAAAACGTGCCACAGAAAAACTGTGTAGTGGTATTGGGTGATTTCAATGCCAGAGTTGGTGCAGATTACGAGTCTTGGCAAAACTGTCTCGGAAGGTTCGGTGTAGGTAAAACCAATGAAAATGGGCAACGCCTTTTAGAATTGTGCACACAGTTCAATCTTTGTGTCAGTAACACTTTCTTTCAAACAAAACCACAGCATAAAGTCTCTTGGAAGCATCCTCGCTCTAAGCATTGGCATCAGCTTGATCTTATTCTTGTTAAGCGTACTAATATAGGAAGCGTGCTCCTCACCAGATCATATCAAAGCGCAGACTGCGACACTGATCATTCACTGGTCTGTGCAAAACTGAAGCTCCCCCACACGAGATTTTACCGCACCAAATTGTCTGCTAAGCCTAGGATAGACGTCACTCGCATGTGCGAACCTAATCTAACTGCGAGATTCGCAAAAGCCTTCACGGACGAGTTCAACAAGACAACCCCACTTGAATCTGCTTCAGAAAACTGGGAATTGATAAAAAGCTGCATATGCCGAGTCGCACTTTCCACTTTCGGTCCGAAGAAAGCTCGAACGAGCGACTGGTTCGAAGCAAACGCTTCTGAGATGACTGCTGTGCTGGATGAGAAACGCTCAGCATTCTTGAGGTTCAAAGGTATGCCAACAGATGAAAACTTACGTCTTCTAAGAGCAGCTAGAAATAAGGTCCAACAGACTGCAAGGCGTTGTGCAAACGACTATTGGACTGAAGTTAGCCTCAATATCCAAAAAGCTGCGGATACCGGCAATTTTCACGGTATGTATGATGGGATCAAGAGAGCCATTGGCCCAAACAAACTTAAAACGGCTCCCATTAAGTCTTTATCTGGTAAGCCGATTGTCGACAAAACTCAACAGATGGAAAGATGGGTAGAGCACTTCTCCTCCCTCTACTCTAGGGACAGTACGGTTCTACCGCATGCACTTGAAAATGTCGAACGGTTGCCGACCATTGAATATCTAGATACCCCTCCTACTCTTGATGAGCTCAATAAGGCAATCGACCGCTTAGCGAATGGGAAGGCCCCTGGTGACGACGGAATTCCACCTGAGCTCATCAAATGCGGTAGAGCAGCATTATTACAGCCTCTTCACCATTTGCTTCTTCAAGTGCTGGCAGGAGGGGGTGTCCCACAAGAGATGCGAGACACAAAGAACATCACGCTATTTATGAATAAGGGTAACATAGGCGACTGCAACAATTACTAAAAAATCTCCCTTCTGAATGTTGTAGCAAATAGTTTGTTAAAGTCTTATAGATCCTGCTACAAGTTTTAGCTAATAGAA